>CM019755.1:10874615-11020933 GCA_009761765.1 Phenacoccus solenopsis | reverse complement strand
AAATAAAAGAATTGGAAAAAATAAATGCTAAGCACCCTCACACAGTCTTTAAAAAAATAAAATTATAATTTCAAATCATTTCATTTCGTTATTTTTGAGAAAAATGCGACCAACAAAAATTATATCCTATTTTCATTGATCGCATTTTTCTCAAAAATAACGCAACGAAATGATTTGAAATTATAATGCTTATATTGTTTTAGACACTTTGTTTGAGGGCGCTTAGCGTTTCTTTTCCATTTTGTTCATTTCTTTATTTTAAAATCAACTTTTTTGCATTTACCTTCTCACTTTCTGAAGCACCGCCTTATATGTATATGGTCGGTTAATAGCCTACTTAATGCATTTTTTGAACATTAAACCTGAGTTAGGTATGTAGTTACATTATACAGATTCGGTTAATAGCTGACTCAGTGTTTCAAAAAAAAAGTCGTTATTAGATATTAGCTGACTCAATGAATTTAAATGTTGCACCAAGTCAGTTATTAGCCGACTGTGTCTCTGCTGTATAGTATTATTACACCGAATTGGTTAATAGCCAACTCAATACTTCTAAAGTTCTAAACATGTCGGTTATTAGCCAATTCAATGCATTTCACCACTGAACCAAGTCGGTTATGAGTCCACTCTATGCAGTTCTATCAGGTACACAGTGTTATTCATTAGCCGATTCGGTGGTTTGAAAGAAGTTGGTTATTAGGCAAAGAAGCCGATTCAAATACTCCACGCACTGAGAGCTGTAATTTGTTTTGTTAAACTTGAAATTTTTTACCTTTTTAAAATATTTTTCATTTTCTTACTTGCATACAGCTTGTAAGTTGCAATAGTTGCACTTTCCATTTTAAATTAGCAGGTAAATTATTGAAGCAATATTAGGGATCTGAAATAATATGAGTGCTCAGATTTGGTAGAAAAGACTACTGTTTACCAGCTAGTAATGAAAAAAAAAAAAAAAGTAATGGAAAAAATCAACAGGAATTTTTGAGCCTCAAAAATTTTCTAACCGTTGATGGAAGTAATGGAGAAGTCTAAAATTAACCAAATATTACACCTACACTAACATTTTCATAATTTTGTGGTACCTACCCAGGTATATAGCGGGGTTTCACCCCTCATTTAGTTGAGAGAGCAAATTGGCAAAAAGTTGGTGAACAAAATGAAAAGAAAAATTATGACAACACAACGAGCTGTCATTTATGTACCTGTTTTCAACTTATTGCTTTTTTAATTGAGAAATTTTTTATTAGTTTCCTCTCTATAAGTTAACTTTGCCATAGGTATGTTCCTGTATCTAGGTCCAGTATTATTTCAAGTACTTGCACTTTTTAGTATCGATATAATTGTAGTTTTTGGTTTTTTAAATAGGCCCCTTGAATTGGAATTATAGTTAATATTAATTCAATTTTCGTATTCGTAGTAGGTATTATATATTTTGATTTCTACCTACCTACCTACCTACCTACCTACCAACTTATTAACCACACATACTAACCAGTCCAACTGGTAAAGTGTTCATTGAGCGTGCTTTTTTAAGGGACAAAAAATCAGTTCGTTTTTTTGTATGTATGGGTGTCACAGTCCCAAAAAAAGAGAGAGCTGGAGCCTAAAACCCCAGTTTTTTCCCATTTATTAAATTTAATTAAAGACAAAAAATGTTAATACAGTCTGGTAGCGGACACTCCACTTACTTCAAATTTATGTCAACTTCCTTAGACAACGAGCACAATGGGGTGTTAGCGCCCTTGATGCGCGATTTTTTTCTCAGATTCAGCCATTTTTAGATCAAAACAGGCTCTGTAAGTGCGATTAGCTATGCGGGACAAAAAAAACGAACTCAATGCATATGTAGATTCATTCCACACCCATTAAGCTGAAGTTCATGGAAAACTCAAAAGTGCTCAACATTTTTTTGTTTCATATTCTTTTAATTTTGACAAAATTCTACCCCACTTTTATTGGTCAAAATTTGCTAAAAAATATAGTCAAAAACTGACATGTGCTTAAAATTACCAAAGCTGTTTAAAAATTTTGGTTGAAATTGTTGGATTTTTGGTGGAATTCTACCCAACTTTTATGAATCACTCAAAAATTGGACAGCACTTAAAATTCTCAAAAGTTATTTAAAACAAATTTTCGTTGACATATTTGAATTTTTGGTGAAATTTTACCGCACTACCATAGGTTGCATGCCAATTATGTGAAAATACTCAAAAATTATCCTGAGCTCAGAATTCTCAAAAATTTTTCTGGTAAAAATTTAGGTCATAAGCCAATTTTTTGAACTACTCAAAAATCGATCTAATTTTGGGCTCAAATTGCATTTTCACCAATTTTATTGCTTGTGAAATTTTAATCCATTTTGATGGGTCACGCAACAATTTTTTGAAAATACTCAAAAATCGACTTAATTTTAACTCAAAATTGCTCAGAAATGCTCAAATTACATTTTCAACAATATCTTTATATTGCTCATGAAATTTTAACTCATTTTGATAAGTCGCAACCCCAGTTATAAAAGTTTATAATTAGTAATTTGTGACAAAAGAGGCAAAATGGCAAAAATGGTATTTTTACCAGTTCGACTGTGGACTGAATTGGTTACAGTTTCGATATAGGTAAATGATATACCTAACGCTGCTGTGATTCGTGAATTATAATGAAAGTCAATCATTTTTAGACTAAATGATTATATTGAGTATTTGTGAATCAGCGGTACACTCGTACGTGTATTAATTAGCATTATACAAATGAAGCTAAAGAGTTATAAAAAATTATAGAAGATGATGTTAAATAAGTTTTAATGGCTGGTTTAATAAAATTTACATCAGTATTCTCTTTTTTGCAGACATCTGTTGCACGACCCCAATATCTTTATGGTAGGGGTGGAAAACCTAAATAAATTAATGAGCGATATTAGTGAGAGATTGATTTCTAGAGGTTATATCTACCTATTATAAACCTGTCATTGGAGGTACCGATGAAACACGACGATGTTTCTGCCCCAAAGAGGTTGTGAATACGAATACAAAATCCAATTCATTCAAATCATTAGAAGAAGGCTGTAGATTGGAAAATAGCGAATGTGTGAAGTGGAATGGAGTAATAAATTCCAAAAATATGGGTAGATTAACATTTTGAGGATGATAAAGTAATCAGAATGTTCATCTCTTAATAAAGTGATAAGTACGTATGTTGACGCTATTTTCAATTGATTAATTATTAATTTATCTATGCTCTCGCTAGACTGGTCATTGGTCGAGAGGTGCCCGCAGTCACAAGATTTTGGACAGGTGTTCTTAAATTCTTAATTCTTAAAATCACCCAAATATTGTATGTTCAATGTTCATCTGTATTGTATTAACTAGACATTTATGAATCAACTCATTCATCAAAATTTCATCTTTCTACTAGACAAATTTTCCGTACCTTATCCTCTTAACCCAATCGGATAGTTTAGTCTAGGCAAAAACCTACAAAACCCTTTTTATACCAAAAAAAATCAGTGAACATGTAGCGAAGGTTGCGCATTGATAGGCTACTATTGTAAATGCGGTGTCTGCATAACACACACAAAGCGCGACGAACAATTAAGAAGCGGATGGACCTGCAATAAAACGCGAGCTATTGGCTTTTTTAGAGGAAGCATACAAAACGCTAATTCATTTACAAGTTTAAGACGGTGGTTGACTCGGCGCTTCGAGGTACGGTATTTGTGTCACAAAAAATAAGATTTTAAAGCAAAAAATAAACCTTCAGACGTTTACTAGCCATTATTCGTTTAATAGATTCTAGCGAGCATGAAAATATTGAAGATATATTCGCAATGATAAGCACGTCATTTCGCAGGTTATGAGTGGTGCCTATAAGGCTATAAGTAGTGGTAAGTTACGCGGGACAACGGAAAAAATTCCAATATTTCGGGGTTTCAATTATTTACGGATGACTACTCTTACAAGATAGGATATATTAATGCTAACTTGTAGGAACGCACTAACTTGCTACGCTTGTGCTGAAGTACTGCATTTATGCCCTATTTGTATAGAAGGCATTAAAAGCATAATGCAAATTTGTTTTTAAATATATGATTAAGAATGGTAAAATCTAACTAAAATTCGGAAATCATTTTTCTCGACTTTAGTTTTTTAATTAATGAAAAACAAAATAGGTCAAATTCAATTCTTTTAAGCCTAATCGTTCATCTCGATGGTGGAGAAAGTGTAACTTTTGCTAGTGATAATTTTTTTTTTCATGAGATGTGGTTTTATAGCAATATAGTATGATAAGGTGTATATGCATTTATATAATTATACATAATAAACCAGCCCGATGTTTTTTTTTTTTTTTTTTTTTTTTTACAAAATTATGGGTACCTAACTGAGAAGGATTTCTTCTTTGGGTTTTAGATAGGTAGAAGTACCTAATCACTATATTTATAAGAGGAGAGTAGAATGATGTGTTTCTTCTTAATTGTATTTTCAATAATTGAGTTACCTTTAATTTGGATTGACATTAATTTAATCTGAAATATTTATCCCATTTTTTAATAATAAATTTAAATATTGAAAACAGATACTAGTTCCCAATCCATTGTTTACTTCAAACATTGTTTAGGAGTTGAAATCGACTTATGTTAATGAATAGGGCTAGGATTTATATGCGCTAAAAAAACAGTTATAAGCGCTTATAAAAAGCAGTTGAAAAGTGTCAAAAAAGCAAAAATAGGCGGTTTAAAAATGCATCATGCGGCATATATATCAAAATACAGGTATTTTCAACCAGAATGCAAAAATCCGATTAAATTACCTACAACAAATCCGAAAATTACCTACAAAGTTCAAATTGAATTATTTAAGTGAGAAAAACATCAAAAATTGTTTGCCTATTTCAACAATTTTTTTTAAAATAACATATCAAAATTCATTAATATTAGATATTATCTTATCAATAACAACAAATAGATAGAAAAAACTTGTTTAAAAAACTAACAAGTCATTTTTTATCAAACAATGGAAATTTGAGTTTTTATGTCGATTTTTTGTTCAAATATGCGCAAACCACTTAAATAAGCTCTAAAAAAACGTTTATTAGCTATTTTTTGTCAAAAATAAGCATTTATAAGCCTTTATGGTCATATAGACAAAAATATGTGCTAAAAATTTTGCAGTTTGGCTTTAAAATGCATGAATTGCAAAAAAAAACCGCTGATATACTGTATCTGTCATAGCGCATTCAGATAAGCATTTGCATATAAATCCTAACCCTACTAATGAAATACTTTGAAATACTTCAATGAAAACGAGGAACCAATGTATCTAATCAGACTGAACTCAGTGATAGTTTGATAGGTAATACAGAATCTATTAACGCGACACATACCTAACTAAATCAGACTGAAGTTTGTGATAGGTAATACAGAATCCATCTACTCGATCATATTATACTTAACTCATGAAGTCCAGGAAATAAAGAAATAAATATTAGGTACTAAAGTAGGTACCGATATGTAGGGACTGGAGCATTTGTTTTTCCAATTTTTTCATTTCTTTATTATAAAATCGACTTTTTCGCATTTACCTGCTTATTTTCCGAAGCACTGCCATAACCAACTATGTGATGTACAACTAAGTACATACACATAGGGTGGGCTAATAATCGACTTATTTTGAAGCACTGAATCGGCTGTACTGAATGTGTGAGACTATATTAGCCGACTGGGTTGAAATGTGTATAGGAAATTGTAATTATTTAATAACATGAAGTTAGCTCAGTAATAAGTAACAGATTAGGAGGTATAATTAGGCTCAATTAATACTGATACTAATCAGTGAATAATTTTTCGGTCAAAGATTGCTGCTGGATTCACAAAATGAAAAAAACTGAAAAATACTCTTTTTTCTTAAGGCTCAACTCCAACTTAATAAAAAAGAGGAAATATATTACTTATTTAATTTTACCAAAATTATTTTCACATGATACATTAATACATAAATTAAATTTTAACGTTGGATATACATAGTCACATTTTTACAATCACAAAAATGGGATGTAAACCAGTAAACCTAATCATTGAAAAATGAAATTGGAAAAATAAAGCCCCTGCGCTTCATTCTTCATGATCTGAACTTGATATTATGCATAAAAATAAATAATGAAATCGATACATTTTTTATTTTCAATGTTGAACGCACTGCATTACAATCCGAGCGACCAGGTCGCGCAACGGGTCCAGGTTACTTTTTTTTTCTCGAGACTCAGTAAAAATCCTTGTTTTTTGTCTATATTACTTTATCAGTGCCGCTGGATTTCAGTTTGTTTGTAAACCACCAAAACACAAACGTTGCCACCTTAGACCATTTAGTATTTAACATAGACCGCGCTAACTGATAAGAACCTGGTTCCAACATATGGGTGATTCTATAAGCGATTCAGTTCCAAACAAACACAATTTATCAATAATTTTATTAACTATATGAAATGAATACGTGATTATTAACTTTTTGAATAATTCTTTTCGTAATTTTTTTAACAAATTACTCTTATGTGTAAAAAAAAATAATTTTTCGTATGTCTCAGTGATTTCTATTACGTTGAAACAGTTCATCGAAAAAGGTTACGGAAGAATGCAGAACCCAGTTTTCGAGTAGAGTTTGCATGGTATTTCTTTATTTAGTTTCACTCATATGTTTTCAAAAGATCTCATTTGACTTGAATTAAAATTTTTTTTAGACTTTAGAAATCACTAACACATTGCGTTCTGTTTCAACTAAATAAAGAAATACCATGCAAACTCTACTCGAAAACTGCGTTCTGCATTCTTCCGTAACCTTCTTCGACGAACTGTTTCTGTTTTCGGGGTAGAGAATGCCTCTTCTGCAAAGTGCAGGGCACATATTCTTTTCGTCCAACATTTGAACCATACATGGGTATATTTTAGCAATATCTTCTTCGATTTGAGCAAATTTCCTGTAACGATGGAATGGAAAATTCAACGATCAAGAGATCATACGTTGAAATGCCTTTCAAATATGTCAAAATTATTACTTGTAGGCATCATCTTCCGAAATGAAAATATTAGTCAAACTACTTGGTATTGGATACAAGTCTAATCGGTTTGGAATAAATGAGGCTGGTTTTATTGGCCGTACACCGGGTACAATGAAACCCTTCTTTGATGGTAATGTTTTTCTGAAACAAAAAAGTATAGCTTCCAGTGATTTGATTCGCTATGAAGTTATTTCATATCAGTTGAACCAGCTTTCAGATCTCGTGTCTTTTAATTTCGCTAAATTTTTTTTATTAACAAATTGATGTAACCGAAGAAGTGAAAAAACTTCTATCAGTTTCAGGGTTGGCATGACGAAAAAATAACGTTTCATTTCTTTTTTTATTTTTCGAAAAAAAGGACAGGGCCAAAAGCAATGCAGGTTTCAAAAGTCATATTCATTAATTCATTTTAACACATTTTCAACATTAATAAAATAAAAACCCCGAAAAACCCGGGAAAAAAATCTTGATAATCACTGATAATTCAATTTGTTTGGAACTGAATCGCTTATAGAATCACCCATATGTTGGAGCCACTGATAACGTGATTTTCCATTAGTTAGCGCGGTCTATGTTAAATACTAAATGGTCTAAGGTTGCCACTAGTTGCCACTGTTGCCGCATTTCACATGTCAACCCTGAAGTACTAAATCATTTACGTATAGTCAGAGGCCATATTGGTTCCTTTACGGTCTCGCGACGTGCATTTAAATAATACAGGAAGGGGAAGCGGCGAAGCCCCAATTTTTATAATATTTCAAGTCCACGGTATTCTCGAAATTTTCAGCAGTACCATAGGGTTTTTAAATTACTATCGTATAGAAAATTTCACGCTCTTTCCAATGATGTATCATAAAAACTTTTTGATCAATATTTCTACCAGAGTACCAGATGGGGGTTTTAATGTTGACAATCGTACTTCACCTACATAAAAACGCGTATTTTTCGTAACTTTATACCTTGTTACTCAAAATTTTCAGTGGCATCATACGATTTTTAAGTTGCTATCTTGAAGAAAATTTCATGCTTTTCCGATGGTGTATAGTGAAAATCTTTTTAGTCAATATTGCTGGACGTAATTGAATGCAAAATAAATACTGATGAGAAGAAACTTGACAAGTCAAACTCGTCCAAAGATTCCATTGTAGAGTTTGCGAACTAAGTAAAATTTGTTTCAATTTATAATCTAAAGTCTAAACACGTAATGTATTGAATAAAAAATGTTATTGTATATTTTTCATAAACAAAGACAACAAAGTAGTATCTTTACAAATTTTTATTGCATAATTAAACGTTCAACGAATGTTGATAAGAAGTTACATAATTTTTATTATTTATGTTGAAAATTCAAAGAGACAGAGTATTTACCACCTAAAATCAAGGTTCAAGTGCTCATGTAAGAGCAGTTTTAGATGGAAATATTGGCTTTGAATCTATTAAAAAATGAATATCAATGTTTGTTGAAGTTGATTCTTTTTTTTTTCTAGATAATGAATTGATAAAACTTTTAATAGCTTGTTGAAGGGTTAAAAATAAAATAAATACGAATAGGAAACTGAAATTCTTTTTATTAGTTGCTTAATAGATGAATACAAGATGAATTCGGTTAAAAATCCAAAGAAATAAAATGTGGTCCAGGATCTGTCATTTTTAGGCGGAAGCTGTAACGATGGACAAAAACGGAGCACGGATTCGTTGGGATTCGTTATCAGGGACCTCGAATTAGTCGAAAACGATCATAATCTCGATTTTTTTGGATTCGTGAAAATTTCGAAAAATCCGCGACGTATAGGCTTCTACGTTTTTTGAATGAAAAAATTTTCGGTCTCAAATATTCACGCAAGGTGTCTCATGTGGGGTATTCGAAGGCGTAGAGGTAGAGTCCTTTTTTTGCGGTCAGTTTCGGCCGAAACACGGTAATTTGACGAGAAAAACATGTTTATTTTTGGCATGAATAAAATTTTCAAAAAATACGCTAAAACTGCAAAAAAATGATCAAAACAAGCGGAAATTTCGAAAAATGCACGTTGTGGCCGAAAAGCGGT
Organism: Phenacoccus solenopsis; assembly: GCA_009761765.1. NCBI lineage: Eukaryota > Metazoa > Arthropoda > Insecta > Hemiptera > Pseudococcidae > Phenacoccus > Phenacoccus solenopsis. The sequence goes on along the minus strand of CM019755.1, from coordinate 11,011,844 downwards.
ATTTCGGCTAAAAAACGTGTTTTTTCGCCTTACCAATATGTTGATGCTTGATAGTCATAGCCAAGGAGCTCAAAACGTGATTCTGAAAAATGGCCGAATCGAATGAAGAGAATTATTTATTGAAGTTTTTCAAGTATTTTCATTGATTTTAAATTCATATGAAGGTGATTGCAGTTGTATTTTGAAAAATTTTATTGTTTTAAAGTAATTCTAAATTAAATTTCATTTCCATGATTGCAAATATTATACTTTTTGATTTCTTTATTTTGATAACACTGATTGCAGTAGTTCGTTATGAATGGTGGTAGTGTCGTTCAGCCGTGACGTCATATTAGAGAAACTAGAAAAACAAAGAACGGTTGTGTTATGTTTGTCGAGTAATTTAATTTTTCATTTCAGTTTGTTGAATTACGCGTTGTGGCGGAGATGATATTGTCCGCGATTTTTTCGCCAAATAATTTTTTCAGTTCTAATTCGCATCGTAAATTACTTATTCGCCTAGTAATAAACGCATTCGAATGTAATTCGTCGAAAACGATGTAAACAAAATGTAAAAATCAATTTTTTTCATAATGATCGCCCTATTATTTCACACTGATAAAATCACAATCGAACTCAATTTTCGTCTATCATTTAATTATTATTTTTCGCCTAGTCGTAATAATCAAACACTTTGAACTATCGTTTCGAAAGTGTTATTTGTGTACATGTGTGCTTCAATATGGTCTCATTTGAATGGATTAAATTGGTGTTCCTTGGATTATTCGTGATCGTCGTTTCAGCTGGTCTGGAATTTCAACCCTGTAAGTATTTTGGTCGATATTGATTAAGTTCATCGAACTCACGTGTTTCACGCTGGTACTGTTGCACAGTGTTATCATAATTCGTGAATTATTTACGCTACGGAAAAATATATAATGTTTACTTCTATAGTGATAATTTTATTCTAATGATGTACTTCCTGTAGTCCCTCGCTGCATATAAATTGTCACCTGATTCGTAAAGCTGGTGAACAGGATGATGAGAGAGACGAATATTAATTTTTTTGATCTTGAAAATCATCGAAAGACGATGTTTGAATTTTCGTCGCTCTAACGGTTACGAAGCGGAAATCATCTTCCTATATTTTTTCAACAAGGGTCCTGTGCAAGATCGACTGTACGGAGCAGATGTCAAACCGACATATGGTTATTTTCGTATACGTTTGCCATGTTTTAATGATCACTTTCATAGCGTATAGGAAGAACGTTATTGTCGCAATTCGATAAAAAGCTGATTATAAAGTTTTTTCCTCTTTAACGGTTCCTATATTTATTGGGACCGTTATTAATTGGCTCAGTCCGTTATCAATTCGCCATCCGCTGTCTTCGAATTATTCGTATAAAGAAACTATAGTACGATTTGCGTATATTTTTTTATGTGGTGGGAAATAAAGAGAAAATGGCCAATTTGTATTCATCTTCATTTTTCATCGTACCAAAGATCGGCGCCACTGTCAAGTATGCGACGTTAAAACGATCGTTTTGAAATTCGTTTTTCCTCGTTGTAAAGCATTAGAAGGATATATTAAACTAATTTCAGCCGAATGAAACTGAAAAATGCTACAACAGCGGATACTAGCTGAAAAGAAATACTTCGTTGGGCCAGAAGACGAGATTATTTGGAATGACACAGTAGTCGTTCACAATACAAACTCGTCGAAGAATTATTACCTAGAATGCTACAGAATGAAATAGCTTGTTAACAAATTACCATACGAGGATGGAAATTTTTAACGAATTGTATGAAGGGTGAAAATGTTACATCAAAGAGAAAAAATTGAATTACTCGTGAAATGTATTCGAATAGCATTAGGTTGAATCGATTAGTTGCCTAATTTCCCTTCAAAAGGGCTCCAAAGTGACCTTTTTAATGGATGAAAAAATTACCTACAATAGGTGTAGTATTTGAGTAAAATTTTCATCTCTCTTGGGAAATCCTATCTACCTATAATACGCGTTGTACTTCTCTATTGAATAAAAAATTACAAAATTAAAAAAATAATAATCTAATTAAATCCGCGGATTACATGGGGGCTTGGGAGGAAATCTGACGTACACGATACGAGCCTTAATTACAATCTTCTCTATACCAAGAATGAATAGAAAAAGTATACTTACATGTTCATCAACTTCCTGTTAGAAGTGTAGGTTTTACTTTTTCACATAAAACTGTCTCCGCCACTGGACTGGTCTGGAGTAAATGACCTTGGCGCTATGCTAATCGGTAGCGTATTTGTATAATTTCATTTTCAAATACTTGGAGTTGTCCAGCGTACATAATACATACTGTACGAGTAAACATACTAGGTTAGATTTACGGAAGGAGTTCGCATTGTGTTATTATTTACCCACAGAATGGAATAATTAACGTGTACTGAGGTCGTATAGTTGTCGTTGTCAGTGAAAATTGGGAATAGTGGATGGCTTTGTGATGATGAATCATCGGTACTGTGTAACTGACTCAGGTGTGAGATGTGGAGTTGAAGTCGATGATTCATTCATTATACCAAAATATAAGAGGTATCGTGTTACGTGCACACGAACAGTGAGATGATGTATTCCCCATTCGTTAAGTGAACGAGTATATTATGCGATTGTTACATATTTAATTTTGAAATGCAATGTAGGGTGTGTAAATGACGTAGTTGGTGTGATCGTGATGATCGTTGGAGTTTCCGAAGATGAGCCGGATATGGAAATAGATTGAAGATGGAGTGACTAATGTAATTTTTAGAAAGCTGATGCCCAAAAAATTGAGAATGTATGAAATAAATTATAAAAATTACATAATAATTTTTTCGACGAAAAATGTGCATGAACAATAATAATTTTTTTTAAATCATACAACTAGCTAAAAAAAAATTTCAATGTAGAAAGAAAACATTAAAAAAATAAAGGATTAATAAAAAAAGATTTTGTTTACTATTGTTGAAAAATATATTATTTTTTTTTTTAATTTTAAAAATTTGAATCTTGAAAAATTTTTACCTTATTTCGCATCCAGGGATCATATTTTCTCGTTCAAATATCAAAAAAAAATTTATTCGTTAATTTTGGTAATTTTTAAAGAATGTATAATTTTTTCCAATTTTTTGATTCCCTTCAAATCACCATAAACTGGCAAATCAAGAGAAAAAAATGTATACGTATGTATATTTCATCAAAATTCAAACCTGCTTATTTATCAGTTTTGTTTCACAACACTAGCAATCATCACTTTTTCTAAAAATCATATTTCATTTTTTTTTCTTCAAGATTAAAATTTTCAAATAGAAACAAATATTTTTTGACATTAAAGAAAATTTGAGGTTAGTAATGTAGTCAGAATTTCCTCAAAGAGGAGGCCAAAAATGAAAAAGTATTTTTTTTATCATCATTAGAATTCAAATGTATGATAGCATTTTATAAAATTGTTTTCATTTTTGAAGCAAATATTTGAAGAAATTTAGAATTGAAATCAAAACCTCAAGCTAAATGGAAGTTCAGGGCCCCCTTACCCTTCTCCCCCGCTCACTTCCTCTTACCCTTCTTCCCCCCCCCCGCTCACTGTGCTTTTGTCCGCGACTTTTTTCATTTATTTTTTAAACTTTTTTTAATTTAAAAAAGAATAATAACTGAGAATGATAAAAAAAAATTGAGATTCATTTTTTATTTTTTTTCTCGTCCGAATGAATTTTTAAATTTGAAAACAAAATTTATCGCAGTATAAATGACTTTTCTGGTTTACGATTTATTTTTTAATTCAATTTAATTTTTTTTTTTAAATTAAAAAAATGTTTATTGTAATATTTTATTATTAAAAAAAAATATATACATAAAAAATACATATTTCTTGCATATTCTATCTTCAAGATGTGCCATATTTTTATTCTAGTCCTACTAATATGAAAATTAATTTGTTGAAAGTATTTTTCCATTGTCGACCTTTTAAAGACTCTGTTGGTTGATTTGTCTCATTATTTGTGCGTTTTAATGCCTTATTGTCGATTTTTTCATTGGTTCTCCGTTTATGGACCTTATTGGTCGATTTTCCTGACTTCATTTGGTCTTAATTAAATTTGAGACAAGTTTTGTATAAAATATTTCTCATATCTCATTGGTCGACATTTTGAAGGCTCTACTCGTTGATTTTTCTCATTCGGCTGTTTTAATGTCTTATTGGTCGACCTTTTAAAGGTTCTATTGGTCGATTTTTTTCACTGGTTTGGCTTTTCAAACGCCTCATTTGTCGATTTTTCCCATTGTTCTGCCGTTCAAATGCTCCGTTGGTTAATTTTCCTCCTCACTTGACTGCTTTAACGCTTTATTCATCGATTTTTCTCTTTAATTGACTTTTTAAAGGTTCCAATTGGTAATTTTTCTCTTTGATTAGTCGTTTAAATGCCTTATTGGTCGATCGACCTGTTAAATGCTATTCTCAAGATATCCATAATTTACTTGAAATGATTAAAAATTAGGCGTCCTGCTTATATTTGCTTTTTTTCAGTCATATATATGTTCATATCTCGTAAACTATTGTTACAGTAAAAATGCATTTTAAGCTAAATATAAATAAATGAAAAGGAAAAAAATAAGTGGAAAAAAGTAAAAATCCATTTTTTATTCTCTTGCAAGGGTGGAGGGGGAGCGAGGATTTTGTTGGAAAATACCAGAGTAAATGTGGACTTCGAAAAAAAAATTACGTTTTAGTTGAAATATTTAATAGTGAATGCAGGCTGCAGGGTTTCGAATATATTTTTATGAAAACAAATATATTTTAAGAATGCATTGAATTTCATTTTAATCCAAAACAGGCCAGGATAAATTGAAATTGAAAATTATTTCTTTGTTTTCATTTGAAATTAAAATAAACCCGCACAAAAATACAAACTAGAAACGTGAACATTTACCATACGATTACAAATGGTCTGAAACACAAAGATGTGAAGGCTACATCATCCCCCTACCCCTCCGTCCCAAATCAGGTGTTAAGCTGTACTAGCTGCCGTTTCTAAGTTGGAAACTCAGCTTGAAAAAATCTATCAAGTAATTAATTTCTTTGCGAATAAATTATTTCTTCATAATTTCAGTTCAACATCATTAACCTATTAATTTACTCTTGTAGCAAAAAAAAAAGTTGATTGTGTTCGATAATGATGAAGAAAAGGGCTTGATGAGAATTGAAAATAGGTGTTTCTATTTAAATTGAAAAATTGTTGATGATTTTTCTCAATAATTGCTCAACTGCTCATTTTTAACTGCTAAGAAATCTTTGGATACAAAATCTTCGTCCATTTTCAGCCGATATAAAAAATTAATGCAAAAAATTTTGAGAACACACGGTAACGATGATAATAAGAAAATAAAAACACATTTGAATGGAGAAAAACTCGTTGAAAAGAATTTAATTTTTTTTTTTCAGAATCTTTCGGAAACGATGAGAAAAAAAAAACTTAAAAAGCTATCAAAATTTGGAATTCTTAATGTTCCTGTGTTTTTTTTTTTTTTCAATATAACATATGAAATTAAAAATTCTTTTCTAACTCTTCATAAAGAAAAATAATTATAAGGTATGGGTAAGTGGCTAAGTTATAATGCAAATATAAAACAACTATATATTCAGTTCAAAAAAAAAACAAATCGCAGAAATTATGGAAAATTGTAAAATAAAAAAAAAAAAAAAAAAAAAAAAGAGAAAAAAATGAAAATTGATTATACATTTATTTGTATTTACTTTAATTAATGAAAAAAATTACGATAAATATGTAGAGCTGAAAATGATTTATTAAGAGGAATAAATTCAAAAATATAATTAATTCATAAAAACAAAACATTTGATATAAAATTATAAATTTCTTGAAACGGCGAGGAAAATGCGAGATAAATTATTTGAAAAATGTTTAAAAAATGGAACAAACTAACAGAAGCATTTTTGCCATTTACCGAATAACTAGAGCTTATAATTAATTCATCATTCCCGGTTCCTTCCATCCCCTCTTTTGAAACGTGAGGGTGACGCATAAAATAATTTTGAGAACCCTCGAGGATATGAAGATGCATTTTACAGGTAACGAGTAGCATAAAACTTAGTTACTTTTCAAATTATCTCTAATTACCCATTGTGCTGACTCGGCATTAGTTCTACTCCCTTCCACCCGCCTTTCACTCTTCTCGTAATAAATTTCTATCTTTTGCGAACGAGCTGTTTATAATTTAATTTGAAATTCTCATATCTTTCCTTGGACGTATTTCGCGCGAAGACGAGCGTAGAGAAAAAAAAGCTGCATAAACTATTCCGAAACATTTACCCCAACGCTCGACGACAGGTAGGAGAAAAAAAAAGGCTAGTACATGCCAAATTAACGAGTCGGAAATAGAATCGAAAATTTCCTCGTTTCGGTCGGTCGTTAATGTACTACTGTTACGTTTTAACTGGACCAAGTCCAGCTGGAAAAAAAAGAGGTGAAACTAAATACGCTGTACGATCTACGACCAAGATGGCTATACGTATAGAAAATTATAACTCCGAAGGGAATTGAAAATGTGGAGAGAAAAAAATAGGATACGGTGTAATCATAGGGTCCAGTTTGTACGCTTCTCATTTGCATGAAGCTAGATGCCCTTTAATCACACCTGGAGCGCGAGCCTAGAGTGTGTGGCTTATAAGGCGTTAATTTTTTGACGTTGTTGTGACGTTTGCTTAATAAACGCTTTTTATCTGTCGTCGCTGGTCGACGCGAGGTATACGTTGGTGGCGACGGAGAAGCGTGGAAATGGTAGTCGGGCGCCGGTACGATGAAGAGACTAAAATTAAATGCGACTCCGGTCTCCGGTGCTGTGAAACAATGTATGCATGATATTTCCGAAACATGGATGGCGTGCGCTTGCATGTTTCTGCGTTCTCGCACGTATGTATCATGCGAAGTTGTAAATTATGAAAAACCGTAAGCAGCTGTGTCGCGTTACTGGAGCTGAGTTTTTAACCCTGGAAACGCACAGGAATTTTAACACCTTCATTACGCACTGTGGGGTCCCTGGGACCCCAAGGTAAAAAATCAACTTAAATTCAAGTAGACTGATAATGCTACCTTTATATTTATTTTCTGAAGTAACCAACATAAGACGATATCACAAATTACTTTAAAAAAAAAAATATTCGAAAAAATAATTTTTTTAATGAATAAATTAATTTTGAAAAGGCATGTAGTGTGACAGGTTATGCAATATGTTTTACACAGATGGTTTAAAATTGCCTAATGATGAATATTTTTTAGCGCTAGGTAGCACGTTACAAGATGGACTTATACAAGTTGTAAGAAAGGTGAAATTGAACTTGGGGTCCCAGGGACCCTACGGTGCGTTTCCAGGGTTAATTGGAGCGTGCTAAATTTTCAGATAGCTTTGATATTTTTATCCCCGCATCCGAGGTCGAGCTAAGGAACCTTGGCTTATCCCCTCAAAAATATTATGAGAAGTTGAATTCGGGATACGTAGTATTTCTTGCCCACAAGAATCGCATGCTGAATATTCATCAAATTTCAGATATCTGAAGCTATTTAGGTCTTCCTCAAATTATGACAATTTGCCACTTTGGATTCATTTTGACCTAAATTCAAGAGGCCATATTCTGGTCATCAACTAACTCTACGTACAATTTTTGACCTTTCTGGGTCCATTTGGTGAGAAGACGAGAAAGATTTATGGAAATTCTTGTTGTAATTTTCCTTCCAAAAACGGTGTTTTGTTTTAGCTCCCCTCAAAATTCACAAAATCAAAATAGGTTAATCGCTTGGACTCATTTCATCATATGAGTCCGTAATAAATAATTTTCGACCTTTCGTGTACACCACACCCACATTTTCAGATCGATAACCCCTCCTTCTCCCCTCCAACACCATGTGTGAAAGTGAACTTCGGATATAGTATACTTCTTATCATCAATAATCATTCGAGTACATATTAATCACATTTTTACCATTTTGAGGTTCCTCAAGTTCTCCTCAAATTTTGATAATCCGCCATTTTGGAGAGACTTGAACTCATATTCAAAATTTGATATTCTGATGCCAAAGTAACCCAACACTCAAAGTTTGAACTTTCTAGATTGTTTTGATAAGGAAATGTGGACGATTCAAGAAATTTCGTCACTCAAAATTTCCTCAAAAGGCATTTTTTTGCTCAAACTGTCCTCCAAATGCACTTGGAAAGTTGAAATTTGCGTATGTTGGTGTCCATGACTAATTATTTCATATGAAACCAAAAACTAAAATTTTTAGCGATTTATCCTCTTCGGCCCCCCTCAGAATTTAAGTAGTTCGAAATTTCGAGGTTAATCAAAATGAAAAAGTTCCTTTTTCGAATTTTTAAGAAAAGTCTTTCACCAAATTTTGATCGATTTGCATCTGTCCTCGCCGGCGCTACGCGAAGGGGGGGATATTTATGAAGGTATATGGGTACCAAAAAGTTGGACATTTGCCAAATGGTTACAAATAAAACCCCTACTCTCCCACAATCAATCCTTCCTCAATCACATAGGCTGTAATAGCTATGGTCTTTGATTGAAAACTCGGCTAAAAATTTGCGTTCTTTAAAAATTTTTCTCTTGAAATGGATAATACTTGAGAATGAGAACAAAAAAGTTTTTGTTATAATTTTTGCCTACCTCCCAAATTAAAGGGATTGCAGTGCGTGAGAATTTTCAATTCATCGTAGCTCCTTCAATTTTGATAATAGGCAAAAATTATTTACCTACTACTTTTTTGTCGTTTGTTTTGAAGAATATTGTCTTCGAAGAAAATGTTTCAAAAAAATGTAATTTCATTTCTGTGACGTCACAGGGAAGAAATTTGCATTCTTTGGAATATTTTTCTTGAAATCGATAGAATTTGGAAAATACAATGAAAAAAAATACAAATTTTGCCTATTTTCAGAATTGAAGGAGCTATGATGAATTGAAAATTGTTGAGCATTGTAACCCCTTCAATTTGGGAAGTAGGCAAAAACGTCTTCATAAAAAAATTTTCTCATCGAGCTTTTTCGAAAAAATACTTTTTTGAACAAATAACTTACCAAATATGCTGTACTTGTAAAATGCAACCAAAAAAAGGAAGTTAGGTGCAAAAATTCTTCATTATTTTGTGAAATTTCAATGATGTTGAAATTTTTGGAACACTTTACCTGTCTCTCTTGAATACGTAATAAATTTTTGTACATCATTTTTTTTTGTTTTTCTTATAAAGTTTAGTCTACTTCATTGGAAAAAAAAATTCAATTTCGTTGTAATTTTGATTTTTACAATTCAATGACGTCATCGTGCGTACAGGGCTACTCTGGAGGAAAATTATCTTCGAGTGGGTGCATCTGTTTCACATCTATGTTAGCTACAACGCTACAAGTTTATTGTACCATCATCCAGTGAAGTGGAGAGAACAGCTTATGCAGTTTTCTGGGGTATTTCTCCTCTCGGAGCCATTTTCTCCTTCAACTCCCCTCCAAATGCGCTCAGAAAGTTGAAATTTGAATGTGTTTACGAGTTGGACTTACTTCGTTGGACTTACTTCATCATCATAATATAATTTTTGAACTTTTATTAATCCCCACCATCTTTCGAAGACTGTAACCCCTCCTTCTCCCCTCCACAACACTTATGATGGTAAATTTGGAAATTGTTAATCTATCATATTTAACGTAATTGAGGTCTTTTCAAGCCTTCTTCAGATTTTGACGATTTGTCATTTTGGATTCATTTTGACCCAAGTTCAAGGGTTCATACTATCTTCTCCAGCTACCTATTATTATATGAGCTTTGATTTCTCCAAGTCGATGTGAAGCTTTTTTTTTACTTTCTTTTTTTAAGAGATATGGAGGATTCGTAAAATTTAATGACCCATAACCTCCTCAAAAAAGTGTTTTTGTTCCTACTCCCGTCCAAATTACTCGAGGAGCTGAAATTTGAATACGTTGGTGTCCTTGACTCGTTCCTTCGTACGATTGCATGAACGAAGATTTTGTGTTGCTTTCCTATCTCCACCCTCTGTGAAAATTATAATGATCTACTATTTTGAGTTGGAATAAAAATCAAAAAAAAAGTGCCTCTACGTATTTAAATTAGAACTCTTTGCTCAAAATTTGAGTAATTTTCATCGGTACCTGTTCGCATTGTCAAATTGGAAAAAACGCAAAAAATAAATGAATACTTTTTCACCACTCTCGGAACGCTCTGTATAAATGATGTATATCAGAAAGTTATATATTGGTCGTATGATTACATGTAGTCTGAAACGCGAAGATTTGAAGATCCCACCCTCCCCGACCCCTCATTCTCCAATAAGGGAGACTGTAATAGCTATCGTTTTTAATTGAAAACTCACCCAACAAAAAGTAAACGAGTATTTTGAACAAATAAGGTATAATTTTTAATTTGGTCTTCGATCGTGCAGCGTGGTATCGATTGGTCGACGTTGCGTTACGAATTATGTACGAATTGTAATTTTTACTGTTATTTTTGTTGCAGCTGCGGAGTTTTCGCGTCACACTTTAATCAGACCGAAAATTTACCACGGTCGCGAGAAACGGCAAATATCATCGACCAGAGAGGTAAATATACAATCGATTACGGGTATACATTAACGTTGGTTAATTAAGAAACGTAACGAATTCTTAAGTGTGCAGAAGATGTAGTCGTTAGCAACGCTGTAATGATAGTGTAGTAGTGTGTGGAAACAAGATGAAGGAGTTTTTAAGTCCGGGTGAATTGTCTTATCGGTGTTCGTAAGTTTTCCATCTTAATGAACATCCGAAAGACCTTTGAGTTTGTGAGACCCATGTATAAGTATATAGGTAAATGGTCGAAGCGATAAATCATGTCGAATGGTACCGGAATAGGGGGAAATTTTTACCTTGCTGTGTTTATCTTTATGAGTTTATTACGTTTGGGTATATGGAGGGTGCTTTGGCGAAGTTTTCGTACTTTTTATCGATTTCGTGGCGTGACAATTTCATTTGAATTTTATTCGAGGACGTAAATAAAAAGAATGGATCTACGCGGTTTATTGATTACAGCTTAATTGCGTGTTTAGCCAGAGTACATGAGTAAACCATTCGCAATATGGTTAGTAGGAAGATTTTGTGGAGTTACTTGCATTGGTAGGTTTGCTATATTTCGATTATCGATAGTTGATGATGGTAACGAAAATGCCTATCTTGAAATGAAATTTTATAGTTTAACGTGAAAAAAATAAATGAATTATTATTATAGAAAGCAGCAATAAAAGTAATGAAAAGTCAGTTAAATCCGATAAATTGAGACTTTGAGATAGATAGTGAACAACTTTAACCAGAAACTTTAGAATTTTATCGATTAACGAAAAATCGTTCGCGAACGATTCCAATTCGAGATTTGGGTTTTCATCTACCTATCACCTATCACTTTTCATAGATGAAATTGCGGTGAACAATTCGCGTTGGAAAAAATTGATCTTGGCGATCAAAACCTTGATACTGTCTATGACAAAATCAGAGAACGAATCGTGTTAGAGATTTTCAAGCTTGCTAGATGTTGAATCTAGACAACTCCACGATTAAATGAAATTGAATACCTTGGTAAATCAACTCAACAAAAAATTAGTTAAAAGTCGTTCGTGAACGATTTGTCTTCATAATTTATATATTCTCTGTACATCACTAGAATATTGTTTGTGAACTGTTGTCATCCTGAAGGTTCAGACTTGAAAAAAAATTACTGTATATTCGTTCTTGAACGATTTGAACATTGCATCTATATTTGAAATCAATACATGAAAAAAATTGGTCTTTGGCGATTCACATTGAAAATCTTCAGCAGAATATTCCCTCCTTTTCGACGATTTGATTGGCAAATGATCTGAATTTAGGAAATTTTTATGAATTATAATGAATTCGTTCATGAATGATTCAAACCCATAGTTTTTATAGTATGCTCAATTAACGTAATTATTCTCATTAGAAGTCTTCCGTTCGAGGGAAATGTTTGCTATAAATTCGTTCACCGTTGATTCTAATATGGAATTTAGGTTTCAAGGTAGTTGACTGGAAAATCGTTCACGAATGATTCGAACCGGGAGTTATTATACTTGTAGGGTAATTCATTGATTGAGATGAATTCATTCACGAACTATCAGAATGTGATGTGCTAACAAATATGTCAATCGAAAAAGTTTTAGAAAGTCGTTCGCGAATGATTTGTTTCTATGATTCATATAATCTTTGGTATTCACAGCTAAGTTGTTTGAGAACGATTATCACTCGAAAGCTTCTAAATTTGAACTTGAAAAAAGTTTATAATAAATTCGTTCGCGAACGATTCGGATTTTGTGTATGCTCTTCGGTCTAATTCGGGGAAAAAATACACCAACGACTGATTTTGGAGATCAGAAAAGTGTTCTTCGCCTTCAATAAATTCCCTTGTGAAGAATCCCAGCTTCAAATTCTTCAAACGATTTTAAATGTAGATCTTGATTAAACCGGTGTTCTGTATTTCAATCAGCACTTGAATAATCGTTCACTCATTACTCCTCTGCAGAATTTTTTTGAGATGTTCAATCGGTGAGAAAAACGATTCAACCTAAAATTTTCATATTATATTTTTTTCAGTGTTTCGGTTACCTCGTCTCTAAACGGTTGTCAAGTTGAAGCTACTAACCCGAAAAAATCGTTCGCGAACGATTTGATTCATTTCTCCCATTAATTAAATAATCGTTTACGTACGATTCACATTCAAAAATTTCAAACTCTGTGAATGGTTACTAGATTAATGTGAATCGTTCGCGAACGATTCGCTATTAAATTTCGAATTATATTCATTATCCTTTTCTGCTAAGTTTGTTTGTGAATGAATTGGATTCGATTCTTCATCACCTGTTCGCTTTCATAAATATCGTTCGAGAACTATTCTCCCCCCGTAGTTTCGAACTCGAAGAATTTTCACACTGATTTCATTCGCGGATGATCTAAATTTTGAAACACTTGAATAAGTGATTCTTGGAAAAAGTCGTTCACGAATGATTCGGATTCGAGAATGTTCAGTTTTCGAAATATGCACTTGATCAATATGAATTCGTTTGCGAACGATTCGCTTTTGAAATTTTTGAATTTGTGCCATGTTTGTGATATTTTAGTTCATAAACAATGCGAACACATATTTACATCATAGTATTTTTTTAAATCATTCGCGAACGATTCGATTCTTTAAATTTTGACTTTTTTCATTTTTGCGAACATGCAGACTCATCAATCTTCATCATAGCCTTATTTTAATCGTTCGCGAACGATTCGTTTCTAAAATTTTTGGATTTGTGAATATTCAGTTCGTGAACAGTTCAGATCCGTATCTTCCAGCGTGTTTTTTAAATCGTTCGCGAACGATTCTTGAAAATGGAAAAAAATCGAAAACTCGAGTTTGAGATTTTCTGGCGAAAGATTTCATCTATTAATTTACGAAATTTTGATTACCCATAGCTAACTCATCGAAGAATCCGCGATTGAAATTTCGCTCGATAATGGCAGGATTAACGAGAACGAAATCTCGTCCAGATACAATGATATTAAAAAGTGAAAAGCATCTTCACGGTAATAATATTACGACCTTATAGTTTATAGGACGCGTATCGCACAATGTTCGAGTACAAAACGCCGATATATTTCTATCTTATCAGCTTATCACGCACTCGGCGGTAATGCGTACAACGATGTTGCGGACGTGAGACTTATTTCCGACGATAATTCGCTCTTCCATCGTCGAGGATTGACCTCTCGAACCATTTATCAAATTAATATCCCTACTCGAGGGGGTCTGGAAAACATCGACTCGTCGGAAAAGTGAACTCGCGCGATAATTCTTATAATGGAGTATTTTTACGACGTACTGGTACGCGTAATACGCGAACGATGTGAACCAAATGTCTACGTGTACTTGAAAAATAACAAACAATCCATCACTTCGTCGTCGCGGTTATTTGCGAATCGATTTAAACGCTGATAAGTACGTATTATCGGTCGGCGTGAATGGGGGAAATGTAGGTTTTTGGGATTCGAACTGAAATATATATGGCGAGATTACTCGACGTTTATACGAGCGGCGGATGAAAAGACAATTTTATTTTTACATCCAACGCCGCCAATGGACAAAGGAAACGAAAACGTAGATTCGAGCATGAATAATAAACAAGATGATGCGCGTGTTCAACAATGGCTCATTGTGATTTATGCATCATTCGAGTTTAGAACATAAGGTGGCCCGGTGAGTTCATATTATGATGTCTCGAGAACTGGTGAATGATTAGATTTACGAGCGGAAAAGGCGTATTTAAATTAAATAATAGAACTGTGGTAGCGAGCAAAGTGCACTTCAAATGGCATTATTTGTGTTGAAATTAAAGGATCGACGCGATGTAGCGAAAAACTAAACTACAGGTACGCTGAAGTTTAACGAGAATATAACTCTTACTGAAATAATGTAGAGGCGAAGTTAATGAAAAATTTAATCAATGCTCAACAACGTGCAACCATCAGTTAAGAGAATGGTATGGGTGGATTTCGAAAAAGAAAAAAAGTGTAAGCAGCCATGCAGCATCACTGGAGCTGAATTTTTAATTTGAGCATGTTGAAATTTGCATCTATGATTGGTAACCTCATTCATATCTACACCTAGCATCAATTTTGAAAACTCCCACCTATCCCCTCCAAATCAATGGAGAAGTTGAATATGGTGTGAATAGTACCTCTCGCCCACAGGAGTTACACTACGCTACATTTTTCATCGAATTTTAGCTACTCGAGGTTCCTCAAGTTTTCTTCAAATTTTGACCATTTCCCACTTTTGATCCTATTTGACTCCAATTCAAGGCATCGTATTCTAGTCGAAAGAAAAAACTCACGTACGAAATTTCAACTGTCCAACTTCATTTAGTAAGATGATAGGGAAAGTTCGATTCTTCATGCAATGTGCTGAAATGAGTTCTCCTTTCTGAAGTTATTTCTCCCTTTAACTTCCCTCCAAAAAATTGAAATTTAAGGTTGTTCATCATGTCGACTTATTTCCTCGTATAAAATTATGATTTAAAATTTTTTCGATTTTTTATTTCCCCCCCCCCCCCCTGATAGTTGTAGGATGTTAACCCCTCCTTTTCCCCTCCGGGATCGGATGTGAAAGTGGGTTTGAGAAATGGTACATACTATATTACCTTCAGTAATCATATGAGCTTGTATTTATCAAATTCGATATATTTGGAGGTTCCTCAAGCCTTCCTCGAATTTTGATGATCCACCATTTTGCATCCATATTGATTCGAATTCAAAGAGTCTTATTCTGTACTCCAACTAAGTCTACATACAAACTTTGACTTACCTAGATTAATTCGCTGAGGAGATATGGAAGGTTAGAAAAATTTTATCCCTCACAACTTCCTCAAAAGTTTTTTTTTGGCTCTAACTCTTTTTCATATTTCCTTAGGGAGCTAAAATTGACATATGTTGGTGTTCTCACCTTACTTCATCGTATGAAATTTTGAACAAAAATTTTGAAATATGTGTACGTCCAAGCATAAAGGGACCATGTTGTCGATTTCATTTACGGAGATACAGCCGTTTTTCGGGGTGGAGGTCAAAAATGACGAAAGTGGGGTTCTTAGTGTTTCTGATAGAGGCACTTCTCCTCTTTCTTCTGCCACTTTCCCCACTTTCCTATCTATCGCCAGTCGCCGGTAATATCGCTTTGAATAAGAAGTGAGAAAGGGACCATGTTGTCGGTTGAAATTTTTTTTAGTTTTTTCGGCCGAAATGAGTGAAAAATAATGTTTTTAACGATCCTAAAGAATAAAATTAATACTGCCATCTATTCTTTGCGTGCTAAACGTACAAGTCAGGCTCAAATACGTAGGTATTGGTGGCTATCCGTAGCTGTTATCAATTGAAAAACAAAGCCGGAAAAAAACCGCAAGTCTGAAAAAATGACTTTGAAGAGGAAGCGATACCTTGCCGAAAAGTTTGGCGATTCCGAAATTGTGCCCAAAAAATTCGCGAAATACCATTTGTGGAAGAAAATGTTGTTCTAACTATCCTAAACCTTTTTATATTGTTTTTCATGTTTATAAAATAATCGTGAAGTACCTAAATTAATTTTTTTTTATATGTTTTCGAAGTAATAAAATTATTTTCGTACATGCTTCGCATTATTTTGTGTGAAGGAGAGCCAAAAAGTACTTGGAAATAGATTTTTTTGAAAAGGGACCATCTTGTCGATACTGGAAATCTCCAGCTGGAGCGGCTAAAATTCTTCAAAAATGCACTGGAGGGATTCAATTTTGTTAGTTTTAAACGAAAAAAGTCACAAAAGTATACCTTTATTAGGGTTTTTTTTTTAGTTTTTTCACTTTTTCTATTTGCAAACTTTCAAATGCGTTTTTCTCAAAATCACCTTTTTTGAAGTTTTTTTTTCAAAGTTCTCTACAGACGCGATTTTTTTAGCTAGAAGGCTCCACAATATCTCATTTTAAAGGAAATTTAATGTAGTATATGGAACTGGTCTTAACTCCATATCGACAACATGGTCCCTTTATGCTTGGACGTACACATATTTACCTCCGCCCTCCTTGTCGCAAAATTTAAATGAACTGCTATTTTGAGTCGAATAAAAAATTAAAGAAAGTACTTTTATGTATTTAGATGAGGACGCTTTTAATAAAATTTAAGCGATTTTTTTCGTGCCTTTTCCGAGTTCAAAGAGGGGAAATAAATTGAATAAGTAAATATCTTCCAATTATATTATGTAAGAAACAATAAGGTTTGGATTTGTTCATTGTCGTGTTTCTTCTACCGGGTTAACTGGGCGTTTTCGCTGAAATTTTAGATTGGAGTTCTCATTAACGCGTAGATGATTCTTAAGTCATTTTTGAACCTTCAACCACGAAAGGGGGGGAAGGAAAAGAACCAAAATTTTATCTATAGAGGATCTGAATTCTAATTTTTTTTTCATTTCATTTCATCTTTGAAATATTATGAAATGATTAGTGCTGTTTTTTGTTCATCAGGGGTGTTTTCACTCTGTAGAGTAGAAAATTCGAAAATCGTCAGATTTCATTTCCATGTGGAAAAATGTAAAACGTTCTTTTCTCAATATTTTACAATATGCACATCTTTGATTTAAAAATTTTTCGATCAAATTTGGCTTGGAAGATGGTAAAAACCAAAATTGTAGCGTTCTATTTTTCGCCAATTTTTTTAGTTGAGTTTGCATTAAAAAATAAGCTATTATAGCTCACCAAATTTTGGGAAGGAAAAAAGGAAGGAGAAGGAGGAAACTCAAACGTTTATACTGGTTCTACATAATTATGTATCTCAAAAAGTTGGACGTTTGTCAAATAATTACCAAGGGTCTGGAACGCAAAGATTTAAAGACTCCCCCCCCTCACATTTCCTTCGATCAAGTAAACTGTAATAGTTATCTTTATAAATTAAAAACTCAGCTAAAAATCAAAGCTGGTCATTAACCTTTTTTTTCCTGTTTCCTTTCGGTAGATATTATCGAATTGCGAATCGTGTACGTTGTGCTTAGCGTCGGGCCGTTTACAACTACCATTATACGCTTCATTAGGTAATAAATGAGGAGAATTGGGAGTATTTTTTTTTCTCTTTTTACCCATTCAGACTATACACAAATGGATTTTCGATTTCACTGTGGTTTGGGTATTCTTTTGATGTCGAGATAGTGGCGAGAAAGTTGGCGAATTGAAAGAGTAAAAACAATCGAACTATTCGAATTTCTTAACGCTTCGTTAAGCGCGTATTACGCGCGCCATTTGATAAATATCGACGAAGTATTTCGAAAGTTTACTCTGTATACGAGTAGTTTGCGAAAAAAAGCTCGCAGTTTGTGCAAAGGTGTCGCAAAACAAGCTGTCTTGTGTAACGGATGATCGAAGATGTGAAATTTTTTTCGCGTAATCGAAGTGTGAATATAGAGATTGGTTGCGTGATGGAAGTAGGGTGGCTATTAGTAAGATGAAGATGATTTTTGTGTTATAATTTTTTAAAAATAAACTACAATGCCGGATAAACTCTGTAATAACTCGAGCACAGTGTTGTAATATTCTGTCGCAAATGGCCTCCGTAGTCGAGCAACATGAAATAAATGCATTTAAAATAAAATCAGCATTATGGTGTGCGTGATTCATTATTTTTATAATTTGATAATTTTTATGAAAAATTTGGTATTTCTATTTTTTCAAAATTTCTACTGTTCTGTATTTAATTTTTTTTTAATATAAATTTTTTATATACGTATCTAAATAGCAGTTTTTCGCGAAAAAGAGAATTTTCAAAATTTTTGCCATTCGGTATTTAATTTTTTTTTCATAATTATAAATTTTTTATGTACCTATCAAACATGAAATGAAACTCATTCTTCATAACAGTCCTACCAACATATCACACCTATTTCGCTTCCTACGTTCAACATCCCTTCACCCACTTATTCAAAAAATAAAAAAATAAAAATAAAAACAAATTAAAAAAAAATTAAGGTAATAATGAAATAAAATAAAATATATTTGCCTCTAGCCCAGAGCTGTACACGGCGCGGCGTATGAAAAAAAAAAATATATATATATGCTACTACCCTTGTCAGGCCCTGGACCGTAGATATCAAACAGACGTTCAGAGACCCGGCCTTATTTAAAGAGCTAAAGATGCTCGCTTGAGCTTTTTGGAAACCACTTGAACATAGCGTATTAGGAGCCTTTAGAGGGGTAAGAAAAATCCAAAATTCACGAATACAAATGATATGCAATGGTTCTTATAAGATACACTTCAGATTTACTGCTATCCTTATCAGGCCCAGGTGGGTCTACCCAAGATAGCACCATATCCAGGGCTTCCCAACGTTTGTATAAAACTGTTAGCTATATACGTTCAAATATACACACAAAACGTTGTGAGACCCGAAAGGGGTCTCGCAACGTCGGATCGGGTATCGGAAGGATAGTAGCATTTCCATAAACGGGCTTACCTTTACCTTAGTATACCTATATATATATTTCTGAAATTTTTATACCTGCAATATAACAATTTGTACTTTCTTGGTTTTTAAGTAAACCTCAAAATAAAGGATCACTCTAATTTGAAGGGTGCCGGAGGGAGAGTTGAAATTTTACAAAAAATGAACAATTTTTGCGCATAACTTTTTTTATTGGGTTTTGCAATTATAATATATTTCATATATTATTTTTTCGAAGAAGTATTTTTTTTTTTTGCAAAAACTTGATAAAAAAAAGTTTTGAAAAGACGTTTTTGCCTACCTCACAAATTGAAGGGGTTACACTGCATAAAAATTTTCAATTCATCATAGCTCCTTCAATTCTGAAAATAGGCAAAATTTGTACGTCTTTTTTTATTGTATTTTCCAAGTTCTATCGATTTGAAGAAAAATTTTCCAAAGAACGCTGATTTCTTCCTTGTGACGTCATAGAAATGAAATTACATTTTTTTGATAGTTTTTTCTCGAAATCGATATTATTCGAAACATACCACAAAAAAGTAGTAGGTAAACAATTTTCGCCTATTTTTAAAAGAATTGAAAATTTTCACGAACTGTAACCCCTTCAGTATGGTAGATAGGCAAAAATTATAAATTACTTTTTTGTTGTCTTTTTAAAGTATTATCCATTTCAAGAGAAAAATTTTTACAGAACGTAAATTTTTAGCCGAGTTTTCAATCAAAGAGGGTAGCTATTGCAGCCTATGTGATTTAAAAAGGATTGATTAGAGAAAGGTGGGTTCAGATCTTTCCGTTTCAGGTCATTTCTAATCATCAGGCAAACGTCTAATTTTTTGATACTTACATGTACATAATATGTGAAGGGTACAGGGAAAAAGCAGGCAAGTGACTTCTTTCAAAAATGAGAAAATTATGTATTCAGGTAGTTAATTCCAAGTAGAATGTCATAACACATTCTGATATTTAGAATTTCCAATACCGTATCATGAAATCGTGTTCAAAGATTCGTTATGCAGGGAGAGAAACTGGTAAGTCATCTAATACTGCGAAATAAAATAAAAAAAGAAAATTCCTCCACGTGACCACCATAACTTCATGTTATCACTTATCAGTGTGTCTCCCAGCTCGTTTTTCAACTACTTTACGGTTTACACATACTCTTTTCTTGTTTTTACTTATTTATATAATTCTTTCACTGTGCATTCTGACCTTACTCTGGTTTTAGCCTTATAACTATGGTAATTTTCGATTTTTTTTTCATCTCATATGTTATTCTCAAACTTAGTACGCAGCTGTTTTTGTGCTTGCATGCCTTGAAAAATCGTTGTAATTATTTTTACACAGTATCGAACTTTAAAATTCATTTTTCTCGGAACTTGAAAACAATGACTTGCCTGCTAAAATCACTTCAAATTTTACGTAAATTAATTTTTTTTTTAAATTGGAGTGTAGGAAGCTTACGAGATTTTATGCCTGTCTACGATTATTTTCCAAGATGTACTCTAATTGAATTCTGGAAAATTAGGTATTTTTATACGCAGAGTGTTCGGGACATTCAGTCAGAATATGGAAAAGTGATACTGCTACATTCAACATTTCTGGTATTTCATAAAAAGGTTGGCAGTTCATTCAGCAGGTGACTATAGGCCATGATTCATTAGTGGATGTGGAAGTATAGCATTACATAATATAAAATACGTATATCAAAAAAATTTTTTGGTTCTCTTGAAATTAATCGTTTTTCCTCACATGACATTGTAAAATTCCAAATCATTTCGGACAAAGCTTTGAGCATGAAGTTGTTCTAAGACGAACTCGAATATTCATTTTTGAGCGTTAAGTTCTTCTAATCTGGTTCTTACGGAAAAAATGCGAGATACGAAGAGAAAAATCGTTACTCGTGTTTTTGCGCATCTGAAAAAGTCAACTCCATTCTTGTTGTTTAACTAGAGGTCGAACTATCTGGTTTAGGAGGTGATGTAGAAGAATAAATTTAATTTACATCGCATAAGCGTGAAAATCAACTAGTTATCAGTTATGTGTATTTATTATCAGACCGGTAATTTTAAACGTTTTGTAATAAATATCGTCGCTGAATGGGGTTTTTCGAGGAAACGTTGACGTGTACTCTGTTTAAGACACGAGTATCTACCGTTTTTTTGTCCTCTTCTTACTCTCGATTTTTTCCGTGGGAAAAGTGTTGAGAAGCATTGTAATGATTTTTGATCAGTAAGGTATACTTAAGGCCTCACTTGGTATGTTAAATTTTTTATGGCTGATTAATTAAGTGGATGAGACCTCGAAAAAAATGGAAAAAATTTTTTATGTGAATCTTATCTACCTTAGTATAATATTTTAATTTTAAATTGTATAAATAAAATAATTAAATTTTTAATAATAAAATTATTATTAAAAAAATAAAATAAAAATAAAAAATATAATATATTTTATATATGGACCGCTCAACCAGCCATCAACAAGCTAAAACTAATTAAACCAGCTACGGGGCTCTGGGCCACCTCACTCCGTAAATCTAGGCGCGAAGAGGTAGCGTTATGTCGTCTTAGAATCGGACATACTAATCTTACGCACTCCTACCTGATTAATAAATTACCTCCTCCAACTTGTCCCACCTGCAATACAGTAATCTCAGTCCATCATATCCTCATCCAATGCCCTAAATATCGTTCCCTCCGAGAGAAACATACCCTCCCTGACTCCCTCCCCCGCTTGCTCCGGGATGACCACGTTGCCTCGGACCTCGTCCTCTCCTTCCTATCTGATTCCAAACTCCTCACACTCATCTAACCCCTTGTCCGTGCCTCTAGCCCCGTAGCTGTACATGGCACGTAAAACAAAAAAAGTAAAAAAAAAAAAAAAAAAGTAAAGTTATTAAGAAATTTTTGTGCCAGCTGTTGCGGTTAAAAAAAATAATTAATAAATTAAAAAAAATAATTTATAATTAATTTAATATAATTTTAATTTATTTATAAAAAAAAATTATGGCTCTTTCAGTTGTCATATGAACTCATATTCATAAAATTTGAGCGGCTTGTAGTTACTCAAGACTTCGTCAAATCTCATTTATGCCTCATTTTGGATCCACTTCGATTTAAACTCTCGGAATCATATTCTGATTCCCAACTAACTCTTCGTTAAAGTTTGGGCTTTCGAAGAATTGATTTGGTGAAGTCGTAACAATCGACTGATCTTCAGAAAAGTCTAAAAATTAAGGTGAATGTCTAGTAGGAATTTTAGGAGGAAATTGATATTCGTCAAAAAAGAAAGAGAACGAAAATAGCTGAATCGAAAAGTATGACGAACTTGGCGATCTGATTAGTCGATGTTTTCAAGAGATTATGGTACCTTTTGTTTTTCAATAAAAATAAATAAAATCTTGATTTTCGAGCCAAAAAACACCGCGATGTTTATGAGATATTACGTAATGTACTTACGCGTGTAGATTTTTTGTTTTATTATTTTTTTTATTATTTTTTTTTTCACGGATGGTTTTATCATGTACAAACGTATAGTACGCGTGAATTCACTCAAATCTTTCGCCAGCTTTCACGTACACTTAGTTACGAAAATCAACGTTATAAGTGCGTTGGCCAAAATAACGGTGAAAAATAACGTCGCGGACGCGACACTTTTTTCTCGCCGTTTCGTGAGATTATTTTCGCTTTCCATTACGTCTATATTGATAGCGATATTGAACGAGTCTAATCTCAATCGAGATAATCGGTTTCACAATGGCAAATAATAATTGTTGCGCCTATACTTATGATATGGTTTAACCTTTCGAAAAATTTTCATGTTAGGAAAGTTCATAATACGAATATTAGTTATCCTTGAATGAATTCGGATGGAGATAAAATACCAGGGTGTGTAATCTTATCATTTGTATGATTGATGATTTATGCGAAGTATTAGGAAAATTATAAACGATTTAAATGTATTAGCGAATTAAATGTGTGTAAATGCTAAAAATTTAAATTAGCAAAGAAGATAAATAGTTTATAATTATCGTTCAGTTTTGAAATAGGAATATTTTGGGAACTCGTGTTCATAAATTTTAACGAATTTTTTAAATAAGAAATAGAAGGAAATCAAATTTTTTTTCTATTTTTTCCCCTAAAAGCTTGTTTGTAACAACACCTTTATTTCAGGGTAAGTGGTTTTATATTATATTTTTTCAATTTGGAACTTGAAATATTTTTAAAAATACTGCGGATTCTTGACTAATTATCAATTTCGACTTTTACTTTGAAAATTTTAGTTGGTAAAATTTTTTTCACTCTGATCTTAGAAGATTAACTTTGTTATTGAAATTAAATCTTACTTTATTTTCAAAGTTACCAAGTATGGAAATCATTTTCGGTATCCACTTTCAAACTCAGCATTATATTTCAAAAGCTAAATTTAATTCGACCTTAAAAATTCAAAAATCTAGTATTTTTTGGCTTCAGAAAAAAAAAATGAATGGAATTCGATCTCATAATCATGAATTCAAAACTCAGGTACTTCTAAGCGCTAAAAAAAAAATGAAAAAAATAAATCCAATTCGACTTTATATCAATCTTATATTCAAGAATCGAGTATTTTTGGCACTAAAAAAAAAAAAATTAAAAAAATCAAATTCGACCTTATAATCATGAATTCGAAAATCAAGGATTTTTTGGCACTTGAGCAATATTTTCAAAGTTAAAGTATGGAAGTCATCATTCGGTATCCACTTTCAAACTCAGCATTATATTTCAAAAGCTAAATTTAATTCGACCTTAAAAATTCAAAAATCTAGTATTTTTTGGCTTCAGAAAAAAAAAATGAATGGAATTCGATCTCATAATCATGAATTCAAAACTCAGGTACTTCTAAGCGCTAAAAAAAAAATGAAAAAAATAAATCCAATTCGACTTTATATCAATCTTATATTCAAGAATCGAGTATTTTTTGGCACTAAAAAAAAAAAAAATTAAAAAAAATCAAATTCGACCTTATAATCATGAATTCGAAAATCAAGGATTTTTTGGCACTTGAGCAATATAAAATAAATCGAAGTCGATCTTATAATCATAAATTCAAAAATCAAGTACTTTTTGCATTAAAAAAAATCAAATTCGACCTTATATTAATTATAAATTCAAGAATCGAGTATTTTTTAGTACTAGAAAAAAATAAAACAAATTCGACCTTATAATTATACATTCCAAAATCAAGGATTTTTTGGCACCAGAAAAAAAATGAAAAAAATAATCGAATTCGACCTTATAATCAAAAATTCAAAAATCAAGTACTTTTTGGCATTAAAAAAAATCAAATTCGACCTTATATTAATTATAAATTCAAGAATCAAGTATTTTTTAGTACTAGAAAAAAATAAATCAAATTCGGCCTTATAATTATAAATTTCAAAATCAAGGATTTTTTGGCACTAGAAAAAAAAATGAAAAAAATAATCGAATTCGACCTTATAATCATAAATTCAAAAATCAAATACTTCTTGGCACTAAAAAAAAATAATAATAATAAATGGAATTCGACTTTAATCATAAATACATCAATCCGTGCCTCTGGCTTTTGTTGCAAAATACTGCACGTTAATGGAAAAAAAGTAAAAGAAAAAAAAAAGAAAATTAAGTGAAAAATCAAGGATTTTTTGGAACTAGTAAAAAAAATCTATCAAATTCGACCTTAATCATAGACTCAAAAATCAAGGATTTTTTGGCACATTAAAAAAAATAAAAAATAAATAAATCGAATTCGACCTTATAATTCTAAATTCAAAAACCAAGTACTTTTTGATACTAAAAGAATTATAATAATAGTAATAATAATAATAATAATAAATCGAATTCGACCTTCATCATAAATTCAAAAATCAAGGAATTTTAGAGCACTAAAAAAAAAATAAAAAAAGGAATTCGACCTTTTAATCATAAATTCAAAAACCAAGTATTTTTTGTCACTTAAAAAAAAAAGACCTTTGCGCATTATTAATTGATTTTTTTTTGAATGTTTCAAAAAATGACGCGGAGTTTCTGTGAAAAAACATTCGTTATTTTTCAAACTATCTTCTCTCACTACCTTTCTTAGGCAAGGCACGTGGACGTACGTGCGAAAACAAAATGCAAAAATGATCGCAATTTCCGTCCCGGATAGCACGAAGTAATTGGAAATGGAAGAGAGAGAGAGGGGGGGGGGAAGCAACACTATAAAAGTCGTTTGTACGACTGGACGCGCATTCGTATCTGTGTTTCTTCTGGAGTGTTAATGACTTCAAGAATGTAAATATTTCGGCAGATCGCCACCTACGGCGTGACGAACACGAAGAAGACGCGTAATTATACTCGTATTCGGGTAAATGCGTTGTCTGCTTTTCGACCCGATGCGTAGATTCGATGGTGCGAATATGCGAATCGAACGATATCGGTATAGCGCCAGCAGCGAAGGTTCATGAACTCTGCTAATGGAATTAATTTTAAAGCAGATCGTGTGAGAAAGGAGATGGAGGATATGACTGTTTAATCGTATATACGAATCATCTGATGGGTGTTCGGCGTAGTAACCGTAACGTGCGGATATAAAATAGAATTTTAAACGATATGCTCGGTAGTTGGTGTTTTTAGGTGAGTTTTTGGTGAAAAATCGAGTTATTGTAGACTACCTGATTTGGGAAGGGTCGGTAGGAGTTCATGTATGGAATAAGGCGACGTGGGTGCTACGTTTGAGGAAAATGTGAGCGAAGCCTTTAATAATTTAGACTACATTGATTTCTGCTCACGTGATTACCAAAAAATAATAAGTATACTCTATCTCAAATCAACTTTCACTAATCCTATTGGAGGGGCGAAAGGGGGATTGTTATCTTGAGAATTTTGGGGCGGGCAACGAACCACATTTTTCGATTATGGTTTCATCGGACAGATTGAACTCAAGTTGCCAACATATTCAGATTCCAGTTTCTTGAGTGCTTTAGAAGAAACGGAGAGGGGAGGGGAGGGGCGTTGAGTGAAAATGGTTTGGAGGGAAAATCAAGTCAAGAAATTTCACGAATTTTCCATACCTCCTGACAAAATGTACTTGGAATACTTAAACTTTGTACGTGATTTTCGTCAGGCATCAGAAAGTTCGGTCCGAATTGATAAAAGATGGAGTCAACATTTAAGAGCCTCAGGAACCTTAAGCTGTTGAAATCTGATAAATGATACTAATGGACATTAACTATGTATTATATTTACCAAATTCAACTCCTTAGGTGTTTTTGTAGGGGATAGGTGGTTGTTTTTAGATTATCTGCGAATCTGAACGAGCTCATGATGAGTACGAAATGCCCCAGAAAGGCACGAAATTGAGATCACGGTGTGTACCGGGTACGAAAAGTACGAAAAATACGAAAAAAGGAAATCGAAGTTTTGGGTACAAAAGTAAGAGAAATTTGGTACTTTGTTTCTTTCGTTATTTTCGTACGAAAATATTTATAATTAAGTACACAACTCTATCTGTCTTTTTAAAGAGTAGTTATGGGGGGGGGGGGGAAGGCAGTAAAATTTTTGGTTCGAAAAAAAAAATTAGAAATCGAAAAGGTACGAAATTTCAATTTTGTTATTTAGTTGACACTATGGCTTGTTATGTATGAAAGTACAAAAATAATTTATTTATTTATTTATTTATACATATTTGAGTGCCCCCTTCACAGCCTTTATAGGCCAATTACGAGGGGGCACTTTGCAGATATATGCAATAATAAAAAAAAAAAAAAAATTTAACCAAAATTACAATCTTAATTCTAAACTTAAATTAAGTCCCAATCCCTCCCTTCCAGTGCCTGCATCACCCCCAACCCAAAGGCAGCCCTTCCCATCCCAAAAACAGGGAGATTTTCTCAATCCTTTTTTGCTTTCATTTATACGTATTTATTTTTGAATAAGCTTAAAAGTTTCTATTTATTTTTTGACAGAAGGAAGGGGGTGGCGAAGTATATGTTATGTCACAAAAAAAATTAAGAGTACGAAAAAGCTATGAAATTTTAATATTTTTAATTTGGCTGACATTACGAAATCCCTATTAAAAACTTGGCTCTAATAATGCGGCATGGCGGCTTACATTTTTTTCTTTGGTCTCGCTAAACTATTAATTGAATTCTGAGATGAATAAAAAATGAAGGTACTCGGACCATTTCGTCGTTTCAATGCTCTTGATAATATTAATCATAGAAAAATTGTATTTTTCACAAATCTTGTGCCCATACTGTGTCTCTTGTTTGTTTTGAAAAATTTTCACCGGAGCAAAATTTTGTCATTTAAATTTTTCATAATCGTTTTACTGTGTAATTTTTATACCCTCTGACTGGATGAAAATTCGCATCTCAACAACTTCACCCTGTCGTTCAGTGACGAGCGTAATATTCGACTCTAATTTTCGATTCAATTTTCCAATAACTTCTTCCTGCTTTCGAGAACATTAGGCCACTCAACAGGTATCCTCATACAGTATCATTTCCTCGATACATAAAAGGCTTGTTCTGATCGTCCTTTCGTAACCGACAATACCGCAACATCAGCAGAGCATGCTAATTACCGCCATCACACGACGACACCAAATGGACAAAACAATAGACACAAATAACGCTCTTCGTCCACGCGGTGACCGAGCGCTACCGCGCATACACAATAGCCAGACGCGACGCTACGGCGAATACAACACGACGGGCTATTTTTCAAAGTCGCGTCACCAATGAGCCAGCTTTTCAATACATCAAGGACCATTTATCATCGACGTTTATGCTAATAACTCCATCGAGAGACCGTTCCTTGTCCGAAACACGGTCAAACGATTCGTTATTGTAAATGATGCGAGAGAACGAGAACCGAGATATTTAATTTTTCATCTCGGAGTTCGTTAGTAATTTCTAGCGAGTGAACGAAATTCTCCAAGGTCGCGGAATGCCGATGGCGAAAATTCAACCAGCAGCTCGAACTCGAGCGAAATCAAATATTTACTCGTTTTCGTAATCTTTTCGCTGTATCAAGGTAAATTGCGCTTAAATTGCCATAATTTTAATCTTCGCTTCAAGGATTCGAAACATTATTCGAATACAACGCTGGCGAATTGTATTCATATGACTAAGTTTGGGACCGCGAGAGATGATTTTATTCGTTCGAACTTCCGTCACATTTTATTCTCGTATCGTAATGTAGGTGAATCGTAAAGGTATGAAAATTTCGTAGAAGTCATGCTGCATTACTGGAACATGGTTTTTAGGTGGGACTTGTTCGCATTTGTAGGTAGTGGTTTTAACCTTTTTACACGAGTAGAGGTATCCCTCTTAGCTATTCCTTTCAAAAACAGGTAATAAAATAGATTTCGGGTTCGTTGTACTTCTTACCAATAGTATTCACGTGAGATCTTACCTATATAATTTAAGCCATTTGAGGCTCCTCAATTGGTAGCCTGAAGTTATACTTTCTTCCAAAAGTGGAATTGGTCACAACAGTTGCTGAATATACGTCCAAGAAATGCCATAAAAATGTCATTTCTTAGCTCAATTTTTAGATCCTCAGAATGAAGATGTATATATTTTTTTAATTTTTTAATTTTCAAAAAATTTATTTTTTGTTCAATTGAAAATTTTTTTCCCAAAAAGTCATGTTTTGTCGTCGAAAATTTTTTAGCAATTTTTTTTTAATATTGAAAGATCTTATGGCTTTA
This sequence comes from Phenacoccus solenopsis, assembly GCA_009761765.1. Classification (NCBI taxonomy): domain Eukaryota; kingdom Metazoa; phylum Arthropoda; class Insecta; order Hemiptera; family Pseudococcidae; genus Phenacoccus; species Phenacoccus solenopsis. Next base: position 10,983,086 of record CM019755.1, on the reverse strand, counting down.
CCCAATTTCTTTCATTCATAGTAAATACATAGATGTAATAATTCCCCTCCGCACAATGCTTTGTTCTCTGGGGGAGGGGGGGGGGTTAACGCATTTAAAATTAAAATTATGAAATAATTATTGGGAAATTCAGACTTGATTAAAATTTGACTAATGTGCCGAAGTTACATCATAAATAAATATTTAAAAGGGTATTAATATTAAATTGTATCATTTTTTATGAAATACATAGTTACATGTTTAAAAAGATTAATTTTTTCATAAAGGAATACAATATTTTTTTTCTATAAAATTTATTATAATAATTAATTAAAAAATGAAGAAAAAGGTAAAAGAAAAAAAGAAAAAACGAAGTAAATTATTATAATATAAGTAATAATTAAATTAAGTTTATGAAATTTAATAAAAATTATTAATTCTAAATTGATTGAATTAAATTTAAAAAATGTATACACAAATTAAAATAAAACTTGAATTAAACATAATAATATTTATGATTAATGAATTAAAAAAAATTGAAAACAAAAATATAACTCCTCAAATTTGGGTCAAAATGGATCCAAACGGTGTATTAAAATTTGAGGAAAGTTGGAGGAGGCCCAATTGGCTCAGATTTGATGAATTTGAACTCATATGATTGCTATTAATCTGAAGTATGCTTATGCCCCAACTTGACACGTGGTTTTGGATAGGACAAGGAGGGGTTACCTCTGAAGACGAGAAATTGAGTTATAAACTTTTACTTGAAAAAATCTAATATAATGGCTGAGTTGGTAATAAAAACGCTATAGCTATTACAATCTATCTGATTTATGAGGGAGGGGTGAAGGGAGGATAAGGTCTTCAAATCTTGGCGTTTCAGTCCATTTGTAATCATGTGGCGAGTGTCCAACTTAGTGGTAAAAATATTTTTTTTCTCCGCGCATAACGCCAGCGGTTATGGATGAAAATTGATCAAAATATGGTGAGAGAATATTCTTGGAATAATACAAAAAATATACTTTGTTGTTTTTTCGATACATTTAAAATGGCGGATCACTCAAATTTTGAGGAGAGCTAAAGGGCGTGCAGATACCTCAAATTTTTTTTTTTTTTGGTTTTATATGAAAAAGTGAGACACGGACACCAACATTTCCAAATTTCATTTTTCGAAGTGCATTTGGAGGGGAGTTAGAGCAAAAAAACGGTTTTTTGAGGAAATTTCGAGTCATGAAATTTCTTGAATCTTCCATATCTCCTCACCAAATCAGTTTGGCAAATTCAAACATTGTGTGTGGGTTAGTTTGGCATAAGAATACGAGCTCTTGAATATGAGTCGATGTGAATCCAAAATGGCGGATATAAAAATTTGAGGAGAGCTTGAGCACCCTCAGAATGTTGAAAATGTGATTAATATGTACTCATATGATTATTGATGATAAGAAGTATACTATATCCGAAACTCACCTTCACATATGGTGTTGGAGGGGAGAAGGAGGGGTTATCGATCTCAAAATGTGGAGGCGGATGTAAACGAACATTCGAAAAATTTTGATCGTGGTGTCAGATGATGAAGTGATCCCGGTTGACTAAAATATTTCATTTTTAGCTTCGTAAGTCATTATAGAGGGAAGTTCGAGCGAAAAAACTGCTTTCGAAAGGGAAATTACTGCAAGAAATTTTATTAATCTATCATATTTAGATATTATAAAAATAGAGAAAATTCAAAAAAAAATTTTAAAATACCTTTATTATAGAGACTTTCGATATTACCCTCATGATATATCATATAAAGAATTACTTCAGAGCTACGAGATTCAAAGTTTAGAGAACAGAAGGGGGTACATTGCGGCTATGTTCCTTCATGACATCCTTCACAATAGAATCACAGACTCAGGTTTAACTTTACAACAAAACACATGTGAACAAATGTACACATCAAGGTTTTGCGTTGATGGATTTCCGCCTAATTGCAACAGAAAAGTGCGACCGTTCTCGTATCTGTTCCTTATTGAATGATGAATAAGTGCGTGCAACGATGATTGCCTATCGGCCTATTTGCAGGGGCAACCAATATTTTTCAAGTGAAAAAACATTGAATTTTACAATAAAAAAAAAATAATAATTGCCTATATTTGCATATCAAATACATGCTATTTTTCATTTTGAGATAGTTTCATTCATATGTACTGATACAAACGAACTCCCTTTTAGATGATCCTAAGCCTTTTCATGAAAAATATTTTGTTGAGTAAAATAAATTTTTATTGACTGACTAGCTCCTGCTAATGGATGACGATATTACCCTTCAAAAAATCTTGATAGGCAACCCTAATAACTACACTAATTTTTTTTATCAATTACGGCAGAGCAGTAGCAACATTCACCACAAAAAAAATTATTTCGTGTCTTTTCCTCAAAATTTTGTATTTTTAATTTTTTTACACAATTTAGGTGCCCCTTCGAAGCGGAGAATAGGCAACTAGCACATATTTGATGCGAAGCACTTCAAATAATAATAATCTAACCCAACAAACTGAACTTAATGTGAAATAATACAAAAAAATGAAAAAAAATCGATGTGTACATTTGTACACATGTGGCGTGTTGGACATCAAAAAAATTTGTGATGTATTCTAGGGTTAATGAATGAAATAAAAATTATTATTCCAAGACTCACTTCTCGAAAACATAAAACCTTTTGGGTGAAAAATTTTAAAAAACTAAAAAATTCGGCCTCTCCATTCAAGAGAATTATTCTTCTTCTCAATAAATTTATTGATAATAAAAATATTGATGTCTTTGGGATGAAGAGGGCTGCCTTTGGGTTGGGGGTGATGCAGGCACTGGAAGGGAGGGATTGGGACTTAATTTAAGTTCAGAATTAAGATTGTAATGTTGGTTAAATTTTTTATTGCATGTATCTGCAAAGTGCCCCCTCGTAATTGGCCTATAAAGGCTGTGAAGGGGGCACTCAAATATGTATAAATAAATAAATATTTCAACACCAAATTGGCATATAAAGATCGTACTTGTTTGAGATTACTTTGAGAACAGAATATGACTCTTTGAATATTTGAAGTAGGCTTGAGAAACCTCAAACAGGTAAAATTAGTGAAATATTTGCTTTTATGGTTCTTGTGCACAAAAATTGCTTAAGTATTTCAGATTAAATTTTTTCAAGCGTTTTTGAGAAAATAGTATAGAAATTTAAGACTCGATAATTGTGACCTGTTGGCTTGAAAAGTTTACTCGACAATATTATTTGTAATTATAAGCAAGCCTTAATTAAAAAACTCAGCTCCAGTAATGCGGCATGGCTGCTTACGTTTTTTTTTTCTTCCAAGTTGCTTGTACTTTCAAATAATATATATAACTACAAAAGGGAGAATAATTAGAGATACTCGAAAGAAATGATCTGGTGGAATCGTACAATTAGTTTTTTGGGAGGAGTGGGGGGGGGTTAAAATCAAAGTTGCTTAAAAACGACAAAAAAACTTTGCCTCTGTCGAAAGAAACTCTCGATACGAATTTCTCGAAGATCCGAAGTTTTTATGTAATATTTCACACTGCTGGCCGTGTTTTCACCAAACGAGAAGGGAGGGTGTAGTACAGCCAGCGAACATGAGTAAGAATGAAGAGAGCTTCTGGTATATATCTCTATAACATGAAATCGATTCGGTCGAAAATCAATGTAATTGGGTGTAGTGTTGCGTGACCTCTTCTCTAATCACTGTATAGAAAATCGCATCGAAGGTACACCGATGCTTTTCTTCCATACTAGATGAAGAGACTAATAGAAAGAATAATACATAGGTACTCTCAATTTCGACGAGTTTTCAAGTATCGAAAATGGACGTAAATGTTCGCAACTTTGCCTGCGTTTTTATTTCGATGCTCATCGAATGCAACGAAATTGTTCCGGCTGAACCGAAGTAGCAGACGGACACTGGCGCACGAATCCGTTATGTACGGTATCATTCGACCTATATAGAATTTCGGTTTGTGGCTCGCGATAATTACACGCTCGGGTAATTTTTTTCGGGCGAACGAGCGTCGTTTCGGTGGACATATGCGAGCTAAGAATTGGTGCCGATTCATTTGGCGAGCGGAGTTCGCGTGACGAGCTCCGTCGTCTCGACCTGTACACCAATGAGTCATCGGGTACGTTGCGGTTTTAGCGGCGTCGTCTGGTTAATAAATTAGCGAGTTGTTTGGGAGACGCGAAATGCACGAAATTCGTACTCGAGTAGACGGACGTTCGATGATTCGAGGAAAATTGAAGGGATCATTGGCGTTACTCCAGAGGTGCAAAGCAACACGTGTACCCCACGATGGTATTTCCGCAACAGAGTACGGTCGGTCAGTGTTGATGTGTACGTGATTTATTAAAACTCGCGTATAGGAAGTTAACAACCGGCGTACATCATTGGCGGATTGAATAAAGGCCACGAAGAGCGGTGACCCTACGAAAACGCGTTAACGACGTTAATGCGTTTTTGATTGAGGCTTGTGCGTGAATTCGTCATACGTTGTGGTCGTTGTTACGCATCTCGTCGGGGTTGTTGAATTGAAATGTATTTTTTTATCGTCGTGATTCCGGCCTCTGCGAGATGCTGCGGTTTAGTTTCGATGAATAGTAATTTATCGTCGCGCAAGTTTTCAGCACGTAGGCGGTCCACCGTGTGCAGGCGAGAAATTCAGATAAAGTTGGTTTCCTGTTTTGCACATGTAAGCGCGAGGATTTTTTTTCCTTTCTTATTTACGTTTTATTCAGCTTTTTTTTTTTTCTCCTTCGTGTTTTATCACCTAGTAGTGGGTTGTTTTCGATTCCGTGTTTGGCGCAATGGCGTCCACGATGGTGAACGCCGAGCCGTTTACATGATTTATCGCCTTATCGACGAAATTTCCCGTATGGTATCATAGCATTGATTGTGTGTTGGGAGATACATGGACACGCGTGCAACTGTGTGAGGAATGGGAAATTAATTTAATTAATCGACGGTCGTGTTTGTGACGTGTGTTTTTCTACTGTCGAGATAAGTCTTTGACTATATAGTATATGGACCCAGTTATAATGTAAAAACTATCGTCAGACATCCTACTGGGAAAGAACGCTTCTGATTGGTTAACCTACATTGTCTACGATAAAATCATCGCAATGTGGAGCTATTCTTGTACTACAATGTGAATCACAAATCAAAATTATGAACTAATTATTTACACTTTAAGGTGTATTGATTTACTCTGGAGTTAAGGTGTATTTTTATTTTATTTCTTTACTGAAAGTTGTTTGCTGATAACGAATTATCCAATCAGAAGCGTTCTTTCCCAATAGGATGTCTGACGAATGATTTATCTAAAATCACCTAATACCTAGCTGGGTCCATATGCTATATAGTCAAAGAGATAAGTATGGGAACGACGATGAATAATGTGTTGAAATTAGTGTGTCGAGTAATGACTTGAATTTATTTCATTTTTGAAGGAGAAGGGAAAGTTGGAAAATTTTTTTTCATCGAGTTTTTTTTTTTTTTTTTAATTTTATTTGAAAGATTTTCAAAAAAGACCTAGTGTGTATTTTTCCATTGCATTTTTTTTTTCATCGATTACATCATTTTTTAAAGTTTTTAAGTATCTCTGAAGAGAAGAAATAAAGTTGGGAAATTTTACTTGAAAAAATCTAATACGTATAATGGCCGAGTTTGTTACGAAAACGATAGCTTTACAGCCTACATGATTCGGGAAGGAGGGGTCGGGGGAGGGTACGGTCTTCAAATCTTCGCGTTTCAGTCCATTTGTAATCATCTGGCATATGTCCAATTTTTTAGTATTAATATTTTTTTTCCTCCACGCGTACTGCGGCGGTTATGGATAAAAATTGATCTAAATTTGGTGAAAGACTCTTCTTGAAAACACGAAAAAGATGCTTTCTTGTTTTCTCGATGCACGTCAAAATGGCGGAACTCTCAAAATTTGAGGGGGGCTGGAGAAAAGGCTAATTTCTCATATTTTTCGTTTTTGATCTCATATGAAAGAGTGAGTTACGGACACCAACATATCCAAATTTTAGATTCCTAAGTGTATTTTGAGAGGAATTAGAGCAAAAAAACGTTTTTTCGAGGAAATTTTGAGTCATGAAATTTCTTGATTCTTTCATATCTGCTCACCAAATCAATGTGGAAAATTCAAACTTTGTATGTGGGGTTAGTTTGGCATCAGAATCTGAGCTCTTGAATGTGAGTGGAAGTGAATCGAAAATGGCGGATTATCAAAATTTGAGGAGAGCTTGAGGAGCCTCAGAATGTTGAAAATGTGATTAATATGTACTCATATGATTATTAATCATAAGAAATATACTATATCCGAAATTCACCTTTACACATGATTTTGGAGGGAGGAGGAGGAGTTATAGACCTCACAATACTTGAGAGTAGTAAACGAAAAGTCAAAACATTTTGTTTATGGTGTCAAATGATAAGGTGATCCCATTTGACTAAGATATTTCACTTTTAGCCCTGTAAGTTAATATAGAGGGGAATTCGAGCAAAAAACTGGCTTTGGAAGGGAAATCACTGTAAGAATCTCCTTACCAAATTGACCTCGTGGTGGGTGTACACGAAAAGTCGAAAATTTTTCATTGTGATGCCATATGATAAAATGAGCCCAAGTGACGAACCTGTTTTGATTTTAGCTACTCCAGAGGGATTTGGAAGGAAAAGTGTAATTTTTTGAACGTAATATTAGGGCATTTGACCGTTTCTTTCCGCACCTTTCGTATGGGAATTAATGTGTATGGTAACCATTGACTAGAAAAATTTTCTTCTTGAAAAAAAAAAAAAAATGAAGAAAAAAAGTGAAAAGAATTGTGAAACTTCTTGATAAAAAATTTAATTTTAATTCTTAATTTAATTATTTCGTTCTTTTCATTTTTTATGTGAGAAATTTTTAGTGTCTCAAAATTGAAAAAAAAAATATAAAAAATAAAAATATGAAAAAATGGAGAAATACTCAGAAATTAATAAAGAATAATTTAATGTTGAAAGAAAAACACCAACAACTTGGGTTTTTGATCGTTACAAAAAAATAACAAAAATATTCCGAGCCCGATCTGTCAAATGAAAGCGTAATCGAAGGATTCTCATTTTTTCGTTTACCCCCCCCCCTCCCCTTGACCTTTCGTTCAAACCCAATGGAGAAGCTGAAATTTGAATACATTAGACACAGGGGATTACTGTATTCTAGACACTGTACAAAAATATGAATTGTAAATGTGATCAAATTCTCAGAAGTGAATATGTATGCTGCCTAGTTAATGTACGTAATTTAATCAATTTAATGGTGGAAAATAAATATTTTGAATTTGAAAATATAATCATTTTTTATCAAGAAGTTTTTCATAAATGATAATAAATTTACAAAATGGAAATTCCTGTAATTTCATGAATTTAATTTTTATTAATTTTTTAATCATAATTCTAATTAATATTATTTTTAATTCAAAGACGCCGGTATAAATATGAAAAAAATTAAAAATTATTTCGATTTATTTTATATAATATTATTGTATTCAATTCCAATAAATTCATATTTAATATAAATATGCAAATGGTCCCGATTGTATTTGAAAAAAGATATTTTAAAATGATTTATTTATTAAAATTTTTTAAAACATTTAAATCCTGCATCCTTCGTCCTCCCTCCTCCCCCCCCCAAAAAAAAAATACAATCAGTTTAAAAAATTAAAAAAAAATTGATTTTAATTTATTTAAAACCAAACGTTCGATTTATTTATTTATTTTTAAATCAAAATAATTTTTCTGGGCATTGATTGAAAAAAAAAAAGGAAAAATTGCTTCAATGTGTCCAAAAAAACTGGACATTATTAAATGTTTCGAGTGGACTTCACTATATATTACCGTCAGTAATGACTCATTGGAAGTGCTCAGCATAATTAGATTATTCCCGTGCGAAATTACGTAATTCATAATATGTGTAATGTATAATTGTATATGATTGATTGGAAATTCATCTTCTCGGAGATTACAAACGATTTATTTTTTTATCTCCGAAATCACGCAACAAAATGTCAAATCGTTCGAGAACGAAATATTCGCTTTGAATTTGAGTAATTTTGGGTCCAAAATGGCGGATCGTCAAAATTTTGGGCAGGCTTGAGGAGTCTGAAGTAGCTAAAATGGAGTCATGTGATTCTTGTGGACGTGAAATGCAGGTACTGCGTGTTGCGAATTGAACCAAGTGGGAGTTTGCAGACTTATGTTAATTTGACTCTGTGTACTAATACGCGAAGTACCTTATATGTATATTTCAAGTCGGTGTATATCGTTACGATTGCTTCGAAAAATTTAGAGAAATTATTGTACATAATTATTAGGAAATTTGATGTTTCTCAAATCGTTAAAAAACATAATTTTATTGTTATTATTTTAAAAATATTGGTCGATGAAAATAGTTTACCAAGGAATTTTTTTTTTTAATTTTTCAATATGAAATGTAATTAATTTTCTGTTTCAGGATGGACTAACACATACAGACCACCTAACGTTGAAAGTCGAGCTGAAAGGAAAAGAAGAAATTTTAGACTTGAAATTAAACAGGTAAATTTTAACCGCAGACTTAAACGTGACACGATGAGAATATACGAACGATGAATTCGAATACGAGGTTCACATTACGTCTATTTACAGGGATCTCTTGGGTGGAAATTTTTTCGTGAAATATCAAGGAGAGGATGAAGGATCTGTAGTAGAATATCCTAAGCCTCACGTAAGTATGGAATAATAATACTCGTATATCTTCGATTCGATTCGAAAGCAACGTCTGTTAGACGAATAGATAAATTTTATGAGTCATAAGAAAAAATATAAAATTGTTTCAATATCGAGTATATTTGATATACGGACACGTGCGAATTTACGTGTTGGCAGGAAATTGAATTATGTCAGTATAAAGGATATATACGAGGTATCGCGGATTCATGGGCGGCGGTATCGACATGCGAAGGCATCAGGTACGTGTGTTTTATCAGGTACTACAAAGACGAAATGGAGGTGCTTCTAATTGATAAGTCGTTGATAATTTACGTCGATTACAGAGGCGTAATATTCGACGGTAGCGAAATGCATTATATCGAAAATACAATCACCAACGGAACGAAAAAGCTGACTGATACGCACGTCGTGTATAGACACTCGGATCTGACGAAGAATCTTAGCTGCGGTAAGTATTCTCGAACGATGGAGAATATGGTAAAAACCGGGTATTATATTTTCGCGTTTTTATTCGGCTCTCGACGAGGCACTCGGGCGAAAGAATTGAGACGAATTTCGACGCGTCGTAAATGCCAACGAACTCGAAAGTTGGGGCTTTTTTTCGGGTCGTCTGACTCGTTGGAAATGCTATTAGCGAAATGCCAACGACACTGTGCCAGTATTTATGAAGCGGATTAATTCTCGTAAAATGGAGTGTTCGTGAAGACACAACGTGGTGAAAGGTTGGCCCGGAAAAAAATCAACTAGGTGGTATTTTCGAGTCCGTTCAACTCGTAGTCTAGGTACAGCGAATTCTGGGAATTTTTACAGCCCTTGTTATTCGTTGTAAATCATCGAGGGCAATTTACACGTTGATATAGGCATTATAGGTAGCCTTAGGAGGTCACGATCACGCTGCGAAAGTTGACATTAATTGGGGCGTGTTGCGGTTGTTTTACATTGTATAGCTGACTGACGATGGAAACGAATTATTCGACGTTGGCACGTAAAAGAGGGGAAAAATAGCGTGGTAGCCGAAATTTGGTTGGCGCTTTGTATCGTAGATAGTATCGACGAGTAGGAGTTTCGGATTGTGGATCTGATTTCAAGTGTTCTGGTCTCATTAACCTTGCAGCTTGCGATTTGATTAGCCCGATGAATTAATTGCTCGTGTTCGTCTCGCGTGAGATGAGTGAGCAAGCGTAGGCGCGGACTGGAAATGCGGTAATTTATTCTATTCGACTAATTTTGGCAATTCAATGCGATGAATATGTTAATAAATTGTTATTTCGTCGCCCAATTTTTATGCAACGAGATTAAACATGTATATGTAAACGTGTTTTGCCCTGTGTATTTGTAGCTGAGTTGTAAACGAAAACGATAACTATTGCAACATACCTGACTTAGGAAAGAGAAGAGTAGGAATCTTCACATGTTTAGGTTTCAAACCAATTGTAGGAATATGGCAAATGTTAAATTTTTTAGCTGATTTTTCATTTAAAAACGATTGGTATTGAAGGCGGTTTACCTGATTTTAGAAAAGAAGGGCAGGGGTGGGGAGGGTGTACAAATTTTTGCTTTTCTAACCATTTGTAATCATTTGGAAAATATCCGAATTTTTGGTGCCTATATTTTTTCCTCCCCCTTCCCCCCGAAGAACGCAGGGGGTATTAAGAGTCCCTGAAATATTGGTAAGAGATTCTTCGTGAAAATCCAAAAAATTATTATCGTTTTTATTTATTTTTTTGATTCGCCTCAAAATGGAGATTCGCTCAAATTTTCACCGAAGCTGGAGTAGGGCAAATGGCTTAAAATGTTTATTCCTGATATCATGTAAATGAGGGAGTTAAAGAGACCAACTTGTTAAAATTTTAGCTTCCTTAACAAATTTGGAAGGAAGTTGAACCGAAAATTAAATTTTTTAGGAAATTTGAATCATTGAATTTCTAAAATTTTCCTTATGTTCAAACCAAATCGACCTAAAAAATTTAAATTTTGTATTTAGAGTTAGTTAAAATCCTGCAGCGGTGACATACGAGAGAATCCCTGTTGTGATGATAAAATGAAATGTTGCCTTCAGTATGTATATTAGGGTGGATCGAAAAAAATTGGATTTTGACCAAATTTGGTGAGGTGGTTTGCTTTGAGTGGGAAACCTCCCAAAAAATTTTGAACCTCCTACGTGAAATGAGAGGGGCGCAGGAGGTCCCTAAAATGGATCACCTTTTGAAAAAAAAAAACGCTGTTTTTTGTGTTTCTTAGCCAGTCATCATGGTGTGAGAAAGCCTTTGTAGCACTTGAAAGGTGCAATTTGAGTTTCTGAATCTTCCTAGACCATCGTCATCCTTATTAGATGAAAATTCAGACTGCTACAAGGGGGTCGAAAAGTTACAGATCGCGATATTTTAATATTATGAAATTTTTGACAACTCCTTATTATTTCCAGTGCTTAAAAAAAAAATATATATTCGTGAAATTTTCAGGCAAAAAATAACATATTTAAAGCTAGTGAAGTTTTCACAATATTAGAATATTGCGATCTATTACTGGCTGCACTGGTGCAGAAAATTTTCAAAAATTTCTTCCTAATAAACTGCTAGAGGTTGAAGAAAAAATTGGTCAAATTACCAAGTCAAAAAATAATTGATGCAGAGTCGGCAAAAATTTCATAATATTGAAAAATCGCGATCCGCAACTTTTCGAACCCCTTGTAGCGGTCTGAATTTTTATCCAATAAGGATTTCGATGGTCTAGAAAGATTCAGAAACTCAAATTGCACCTTTTAAGTGCTATAAAGGGTTTCTCACGTTCATGATGCACATTGAGGATCTCCTGCTCCCCTCCCCCTTCATTTAGGGGGCTCAAAAATTTTTTGGAAGGTCTCCCACTCAAAGTAAACCACCTCACCAAATTTGCTCAAAATCCAAGGTATGTTTTTTTTCGATCCATCCCAATGTATATAAATGCAAATTGTACAACATCCCTATGTATGTTAACATAGCTTTGGGAATCCGGAGAAATATGACATTTTAGATGATGTAAGTACTGATATGCGGGGATTCGCCGTAATTAAGAATTTTTATTTAAAATTTTTTCGGTTCAACTGATCTTGAGTTTCACACTCTATAACAGTTGATCAAGGTGACTTTTATCTTAAAAAGTTGGTCAATTTCACAATACGCAGCATTTTTGGATTCAGTTTTTGGAAAATATCAACTTTTAATTTCTGTTTGCCTTAAAATAAGAAAAAGTGAGGATTGTAGTAAACTGGCCAACATGCCTCATCAAAATGTGCCTTTAATGCACGATTCAAGATCAATTTATTCTTTTTTCAACCATCTCACTCTTTTCCTTAAACCTGAAGTTTTGTTTACATGGTATTTTCTTTATTCGGCGTTTCCCTGACTCAGCAGTCGACTACTTTCCCCCATATAATCTTCGACCATATACTATGGACTGCTAATTCAAATGGTAGAAACTGAATCCAACAACAACAGTAGCTAGATGCGCTGACGCATGCGTAGTTTCACTGAAGTAATTATTAATATGCTTTCTTTAATGTAATTTTAATTATTGAGTATTATTAATGAAATTAAATCAGTAGTTTGATGTTGATTTAACATTCTTATCATTGAAAATTTCGATGCGTTTTCATTTTCATTCCTGAAATATCACTACGCATGCGCGAGCGCATCTATGATGTTGTTATTGTTTGCTTCACTTTGGTGTTCGTTTCTGTACGACCATTAGCAGTCCATAGTATATGGTCGAAGCATATAATACCTAATATGATTTTTGTAAAATGTTGAACTTGAAAAAAAGATAACTATATTTCGTATTGCCTGGAAAAAATTCCTTGCAAGAAACTAAATTATTTTGAGAATTTGCTAGCAAATCAAAAGCCCAGCGCTGTACAAGGCGTCAAAAAAAAAAAAAAAGTGCAAAGCGATTAACCACTTCTTTTATTAAAAAAAAAAAAAAAAAAAAATAGAATGAACAGGCAAAAGAAAATATGAAATAAATTTTTGTTGTGTAAAGCAGCAACATTGCATTGTGTCAGTTATGTTGTATCTTTGCTATACGTTCCAAAACTTAAAAAACAACAATTTTCAACTTATAATTTAATTTAACGTGTTCGCAGGTATTCCCTCAATGTCACCACTTACGTTTCCTTTTTGGATTTTTTTTTCTTCGTGATACCACTGAAGGGTCAAAGATGCCAGTGTCCCCGCTTAAGTTTGGGTCAAATTGAATCCAATGACAGATGGTCAAAATTTGAGTAAGGCTTGAGGAGCCTCAAATAGGTCAAATTTTATAAATGTTGAACTAATATAGTCACTTAGGAGGGGAAGTATACTAAATCTCAAATTCTTCTTCGCAGACGATGTTGGAGGGAAAGAGGGGAGATTATTGTTTTCGAAACGTGGTAGGAGGGATAAAAAAATATCGAACAGTTTCAATTTCGGTATCATATGACTGAGTGAGCCTTAGTGTCTAATGTATTAAAATTTCAGCATCGATTGAGCTCAAATTACCAACATACTTGGTTTTGGCTTCCTAAGTGGTTTGGAGCGGAGGAAATCAAATTCAGAAATTCCATGAATCGTTCTTATATTTCCTCAAAATTTTTTAGAATATTCTTGATTATGTGGCGTAGTAATCTGCGTTTTATTTTTGCTCATGTCTTAATGTGAAGTGAGTGAAGAGCAATAAGTTGTCATATTACCGGGAACCCTCCTTCCACGCGTGAAAAAATTTCTCAAGAACGCTACGCGTGCTGTTGTTACGCAGAAGAATATAAATTATGCTTGTGATTACTCGTCGATATTATTTATTGTATATCTACTATTAGGAATATACGAGACGTGTTTTATCCACGTCCTTCTTTCTTCTTCGCATTTGATTCCCGATAGCGTCGAAATAACGTAAATAGACAAGTAAGCCGACATCTCGTGCCATACGGGCTCATTAACGCCGATGTGCGAATAAATTGCGCCCGCAAATTTAACGACGTATATCTACTAGTGGTGCTTTTATTTTCCTCTGGTAATTGATTAGATTAAACGTCAAGTTCGAATTAATTTGTACGCGCGGGTTTCGGTGTATTGTCGATACGTAAGATATATAACGAGACTTGACTGATGTTAAGGGGTGATCGTTGCGAATTTGTTGTACACGATGGTTAGAAGCGATGTATGTTCAATTTGAGGTTGAAGAGAAGCGTATTATTTGTTATCGGCGCGTAATGGAAATTAAATTCGACGTTCCATTGCATGGTCGCGCGCGCGTATTTACTAGAAGTACCTGTGCGTTTTATCGCCGTCTTATCGTAGATTGTAAATGAACATGGGCGTGTTCGTGTGTTTTTTTTTTTTATTAATTTTTCTATTTATTTTGTTGTAGGTTTCCACGATACGCCTCGTTTTAAACGTGAAGACGAATTTAGTGATGTGAGGAGTGGTAGGGTGAGTATTATTTTTTTGTATAGGTAATTTTTTGCAAGAGGTTGTATCGTTCGCTCGTGGTATTATAGGGAAAAGAATACAACATTCGTTGAAATTCAAAATGGCTTAGTGCATTCCCCATTTGTAATAATTGTCCATTTAACGGATAAATACGCTAATTATTGACGAGCGGTTGAAATTTAAATTCTAAAATAAAATGTATAAGAATTCGTTCGCGAACGATTCAAACTTTTTATTTGAAATCGTTCATTTGAATCATTCGCGAACTTTTTTTTTAAAGTTAGCAAATCACTATAGTAAATGTTACGAGAAGTAGTTGCTTTCAAAATCTTTTGTTCATTAGACATTCATCACTTAATTCCAATTGAGTCGTTCACGAACGATTTTTTTTTAAAGAATATTTCTGATTTTTCAATTTCAAAAATTATTCATTCTCTCGAAACGATTAGGTAGTGATTACTTATTTGGTGTGAAGTATAAGTTTTTTCCATTTCACTTACAAAATAGAATCGTTCGTGAACGACTTGGTATTTCAGCATAAAAATAGAATTTCTTCTGAATTCATTTCGATTTGTTAGGAAAGAAAACGATATGATTTGGGATAGTGTAGGCGTGTCATATGCTGTTTTCTATAAATTTTGAACGAATCGTTCGGAAACGACTGAAAATATGAATTTTGAAAACTGATCGATTTTTAAGTTATTGTTGGTTGGTTGACGGTTGTAAGAATTTTGACTCGGCAGGGGTCTAATAAAATTTTCTCGTGTAATAATTTCGAATGAATTGGTCGCGAATGATTTGAATGAAAATGACGATTTCAATTTTCCTTTGTTTAAACAATTTGAAATTCAAATTTCGAAAGCTCTCAGTAAACGATTCCTTGTTTCAAATCAGTCGTTTTGCTAATTTTTCAATTTTTTCATGAATTCGTTCGCGAACGATTCAACTTATGAAGATTCAAAATCATTCCTTTCAGTATATCACTATTCAAGATTTTCCTCATTTTATTCCAATCAAATTAAAAAAACATTTTGTTCAACAAAACCTGATTAAAATCTTCTATTTTAAAGATTCCAAATGAATCGTTCGTAAATGATTCGAATGTAAATGTTATCTAGCATTGTTTGATAGATTTGAAGTACCAAGTTGTTTGGTCTCGATTTGATATTACAAATCGGTTGTTTTACCTGTTTCTTAATTTTTCTTGTGATCTTCGTTCGCGAACTTATCAATGTTAATTGATTCAAAATCACGTATTTCAGTCAGTTTTTATTTCATTGGAATTATAAGGAGCGGAGTCAAACTAAGAAAAATCTCCAAGAAATGTATTCTTTCACCAACGTCTTCGAATGTGTTTTTTTTTTTTTCTTCAAATTAGTTGACGTTGATTGATTTGTGAAGAAGAAGAAAAAGGGGTTTTCACCTTCTGACAAGTGACATTGAGTGAAATTTTCCCTTCTATTTTTAATGAATTGTTCGCGAATTTGACAATAAAATGTCAATGCCAGTCTTCCATTTTTTGATGAGATTCGTGAGGCTTGGTCTTTCAAGAACAAATTGATATTACAAATTGATTGTTTTGTCAGTTCTTACTGTCTTGTTGTTCTACAGTTTCGTTCGTAAACGATTCAGCATTTAATGATTTGATTTTTTTCTTTTTTCGTTTATTTTTATTCCAGTAAAATTTTCTTGATTTTTTTTTTCATATCGAGCTATAAGAAAATCACCAACGAATGAATTCGTTCGTGAACTGATTCAAACCTATATTTTTAGAAGTTGAATTGGGTGGTTTTTGGTATTGGCAGGGTTGGTAGGGTAGACTCCCTTACGGTCAAGGGCTGTTACGGCTACGACGCGTCTCAATGATGTTAACTTACGCGTAGCTCTCTCTTTGTCTGAGCCCACCCAGCTCAGACCAGGTTCTCGGGAAAGAAGGCTTCGGTACAAACTCCAACAATCACTAACACAAGTCGGAAACTAATGTATTTGACAGTATACATACACACGATGGAATAACGGTTACAGTTCACTGGGCTCTTGACGAGCCACCCGATCGCGAGATTCGATTACAACGATGACTAAATACATGACGCGGGTGACGCGAGACTAACTATCGACCGATCGTAGGTGAACTAACTGCTAATACTTAACGAACGCTCGCTTATCGTAACCGTAGACGCAGCTCGACCGATGCGAGTGCGACACTTATCGCAAAGGATCGCAGTGTTACCGCCGTGGGGGAACTCGGCGTGGGCGAACCTCCCGGTTCAAAGTAACTTTTATTTGGTTACTGTTGATTTGTTTCCAAAACAAAACAATTCAGTAAAATTTTTGTTCATATTAATTTGTATATTTCGTTCGCGAATGATTCGAATAGAGGTATTCTATTTCATCTTACGTTGTTTCGTCGATCTTAAATATGATGTATTTATTCAGCGATCCATTTTGAATTATTTGTTTCGGTTTTTTGTTGAATGCTATTATTTGTTGCAAATTCGTTCGCGAACGATTCAGCTTATTGGAATTAATAATTATTCATTTTTACCGAATATAAATTTGATGGCAATTATTATGTGTAAGGATCGAATCGAAGTGGGGAAAAAATCTTTAATGATCGAATTCGTTCGCGAATGATTCAGTATTTGGGAGTTGAAAGTGATTCACTTTTACCCGAATGTAATTTTGATGATAGTTATTGCGTGTAAAGTTCATATCGAAGTAAAAGAAAATTGCAATGATGGAATTCGTTCGCGAATGATTTAATGTTTGGGAGTTGAAAATGACTCATTTCAACCGAATATAATTTTGATGACAGTTATCACGTGTAACGATGAATCGAAGTGAAAAAAATCTTGGATTACCGAATTCGTTCGCGAATGATTCACTATTTGGGAATTGAAAATGATTCATTTTTACTCGATTATAATTTTAATGATAGTTATCACGTGTAAGTTTCAAATTGAAGTGGAAAAAATCTTCACTGATCGAATTCGTTCGCGAACGATTCGAATTCGATACGACCTCATTGAATTTTATTTCTTCCGATTTACGCGAACTTCGGATAGGAAATGAAGTTTGGTGACGGAAACACCTTTGTGCGACGGTAGAATTTACGGCCGTTCGTTATCGTCGTTTCGGCGACGGGAAATACGTAATGGAGTAAAAGTGTATCTAATTTATACAGAAGGTACGCGTAATATCGGCAGATTAATTTTTCACGATAGGACGCGCGATACGCCCTTAGGCGAGAGGCGAGGTGGCATGCTTTTTGACCCGAAAATGTCATTTTGTTATTGTACTCGAACGTTGTGCGAATAGCGAGGAGGTGATAGCAGAGGTGGTGTAGTACATAAAGCGTGGACATTTGTGCGTTATTTTTTACGCGGCAACGGGTTAATACGATATTTCCTTATTAACTCGATGTACGAAGTACGAAGCGGCGACGGTGTTTTGGCGCTCTGGAATAAATCCGGCGTACCGTTTAATTATTCGAAGCGGTGCTGGTCGGGTATAGAAGGTACTCGAAAATGATATTAGATTCGGCGTTCGCGATACCTATCTAAGGGGATTATGAAATCGGGGTAGCGGCGCGTAATTATCGTAGGATAGGTGGATTTTCATTATGAAGTCTACCGTGGTGTTCGGGGTTCCGGTGTAGAGTCTGAACGTTGGTACGAAATTGAAGTTATACCGTCGTTAAGTGGATTGGGGCGTTTCGAGTACTGGTGCTAGAATTCGCGATTTATTGTTATGGTAAAAGGTTATCTGGTCTCGCGAGGCTCGTCCGAACCAATTGGTAATTTTTTCCCGACGAGCTTGGCGGTTTGGACGAGAATGTGACGAATGATAAGGACGGTATTGGGATTGCGAGATGTTATTTAATATTTACCCTTGGCGCGACGGAAACCTCTGGCGGCACGATCGACTGCGGAATTCGTCAGCGCGATCGTGACCGTAATTACCTAATAGAAGAGATGGTGATCGATACGCGAAACGCGATACCTGATGCGAATGATGACCTCATGCGCTCTAATGTCTGAGACGAGCGAATTATAATAATTTTAATATTATTCGGTGTTTTTCAATGTACGCAGATTAAACGCGATACCTCAAAGGTTCATGGACCTTATAACGCCAACAGATTATCTAGGTATATCGAATTAGTGCTGGTGATCGATAATAAAGAATTCAAAGCGCTCAATGAAGATACCACCAAAGTCTATCAACATTGTAAGGATATCGCGAATATCGTCAATTCGGTGAGTACTGAGTAGGTACGTATATAGTGGTAAATTGGAGACCATATGGTGATAATTTCATTCACTCGATTGTTACAGCTGTATGTTCCATTGAATATATTCGTAGCATTGGTTGGTGTGGTGATATGGTCTAGGAACGATGAAATCGTATTGGAAACCAATGGCGATAAGACTTTGACCAATTTCCTACTTTACAGGAAAGAGAGATTGTTGAAGGACCATCCTAATGATAATGCTCAATTATTGACGTATGTATTTTTATTTACATGATAGGTTTTTTGATAGGAAGAAATTTTTTGTTGATACTCGGTCTCAATATTATAAATCGCAAGTATGTAAAAAAAAAAAAAAAAAAACGTAAGCAGCCATGCCATATTATTAAAGTCGAATTTTTAGTGGAAGCTTGTTCAGATTAGCAGGTGATATTCACCTCTTCAGGAGACCTCAAAAGCTCAGCTTAGGATAGATAGGAATCGTGTTTCTCGAAGCTCGTGCCTTTAAGCATTCCTCTAATTTGGACCATTCCTCATATAGGATCTCTGTTTACCCAAATTCAAGGAATCGTGTTTTGACACTGTAGTAACTCCACATACAAAGTTTGACTTTTTTAGCCCAGTATAAATTTTGAAGTCTCCTCAAGCCTTCCTCAAATTCTGACCTGACATTCAGTGAGCACCTAATTGAAGGATTCATGGAACTTCCTCTCAGCTGGGTCATTTCATATCATTTCAGTTAAGCATTTTACCTCGTTGCTTTTCATTTCATTCATTTTTTTTACGAGTTAATTTTGCCTCGTAGGTTAGATGATAAAAGAGATTGACAAAGGGATATCTTCTAGAATTTGTGGGTGGGTATTTGGAAAGTGAAGGGCATTACGGATGTTGGTATAGTTTAGACCAGAGATGGGCAAAATCTAGATCACCAATAATCTTTGGATCATAAGATCACGATGTTGAAGTGATCTGGTCTCGATCTAAGATCATTAATGAAAATTGATCTGATCTGATCTAGATTATAAAGTTTGAAAAAAAAAGAACGTAAGCAGCCATGCTGCATTACTGGAGCTGAGTTTTTAACTAGAGCTTGTTTTGATTTGGTAATAACCTTGCTTAACCCTTTATGACTACAGGCGACACCCAATACCAAGTCTGAAAACCCCTACCAATCTCTTCCAAAACCACTTGAGAAGTGGAATTCGGAACAAACTAGTATTTCTTGCCATGAAATAACTATATGAACACATACTTCTCAAATTATAACTTTTGAGGATACTCAAGTTATCTTCAAATCTTGACGATCCACCATTTTAGATCCATTTTGACTCAAATTGAAGAGGTTATATTCTGGTCATTAACTAATCCTACACACGAAGTTTCACCTTTTTAGGCCGATTTGGTGATGGAAAATGGATGATTCATAAACTTTCTTGCCCTAATTTCCCTTCCAAAAGCCGTTTTTTGCTCCAACTCCCCTCCAAATTCATTTGGGAAGCTAAAATCAGAATAAGTTAGTTACTTAGACTCGTTTTATCATGTGATATAGCAATAAAAAAATTTCGACCTCTCGTGTACCCCCACCACATTCAAGTTTGATATTCCCTCCCTCTCCCCTCCTAACATTATGTATGGAGGTGAATTGGGAATATAGTATATTTGTTATCCTCAATATTCATATGACTTCATATTAATTACATTTTTATCAACTTAAGGCTCCTCAAGCTCTACTCAAATTTTGATAATCCGCCATTTTGAATCTATTTTGATCCAAATTCAAGAGGTCACATTCTGGTCACCAACTAACTCCACACACAATGTTTGACCTCTTTAACTTGATTTGGTGGAAAAATATGGAAGATTTAAGAAATTTCACGACTTATAACTTCCTCAAAAAGCTGTTTTTTGCTCCAACTCCTCTCATTATACACTTAGGAAGCTGAAATTTGGATATATTAGTGCCCGAGACTCATTCTTTCACATGAGATCAAAAACAAAAACTTCGAGCTTTTTACCCTTTCTTCAGCTTCCCTCAAAATTTGAGTGATCCGCCATTTTAAAATTTATTGAAAAAACAAAAAAAGTAGTTTTGCGCATTTTTGAGAACAGTCCCTCACCAAATTTTGAGCAAATTTTATCGACACCCGCCTGTGTTAAGCGTGGGACACCAAAACCAAAATTTCCTCAAAAAACAGGTTTTGTTCTAACTCTCCTCAAAATGCACTTGAGAAGCTGAAATTTGGATACGTTAGTGACCGTGACTCGCTCTTTCATATGGGTCAAAAACGAAAAATTTGAGCTGTTTGCTCCTTCACCAGCTTCCCTCAAAATTTGAGTGATTCGCCATTTTGAAATTTATCGAAAAAGCAAAAAAGGTTGTTCTGCGCATTTCCAAGAAGAGTCTCTCACCAAATTTTGAGCGTATTTTATGAATACGCGCCGCGCCGGCTCTGCGTGTAGGGGCGAAAAATATGTATACCAAAAAGTTGGACATTTGCCAAATAATTACAAATGGTCTGAAACGCAAAGATTTGAGAACCCCACCCTCCCTTCCCAAATCAGGTAGGCTGTAATAACTGTCGTTCTTTAGTTAATTGAATTTTAGTCTATAATGTGTACACTGTACATGCGCCCTGAAAAACCTGAAAAGTTACAAACTGTACCGCCTTTTTTCTAGTTTCAAACTTTCAAATTTCAATTCCCAAAACGCTTGTCGCTTGTCAGTATATTGTTTTGGATAATTTCTATATTTTGTGGTTTGTGTGATAATTTTGGTTTGCTATTTACTTCCCGTGTCGCCGTAACCTATTGAACTCAGTATTCTATTTTAGTATAATTACAGTGATCTTGTTTACTAGATTTCAGTGTTCGTTAGCAGTTTTCAATCTTCATCTCAATTTAAATTTTCATTTATCAAAAATTCAAAAAAATAAATAATCTTGATCTATTTTTTATGACCTTAAAGCAGATCATTTCAGATTACATGATCTGTGATCTGATCTAAGATCATTTTTTTTGGTGATCTTGCCCATCTCTGGTTTAGACAGTCGGTGAAAATGTGAGAAATTAGAAGCCAATCGAGAGGTGATTCGTGAATTTTATTCTATGTATTCCTTCATAATTTTTTTTTTCCAACAAAAATTAGGCTTCACTGATACATAGTACATGCAATACCGAGTAATTTAAATTTTTGCAATAAAATTAAATTTACCAGAGCAAGGTTTAAAACATGAAATATTTCATGTATCATAGCTCCTTCAATTCGCAGTATAGTCAATTAATTGTGATATTAATATTTTTTTTTTGTAACTCCACGAGTTTTATCTGCGGTTAAAATTTGGCAAACGTGACATAGGTATACCTCATTCATGTGGCGGATAATTATCGCGAAAATTGCGCTCGTTATATGAGCACAGCTTACACCTGCAATTGTCCAGTCAGGTGGCGAGTCGCATTTTGCGGTTATTTCGACGAGTACCTAGTGTCAGATGGGTGTTCGTTGCTAAAATGAGCTAGTTTGAGGTGGTAGTTGAGCTGCTAAACGTGTATGTAATTGCAACGCTAACGTTGAAAACATCATAGCAGATGTTTGTTTCTTTTAGTTGATGAGTATTTTTTCTGGAATGTTAGACGAACTTGGTGTATTTTTTATTTCGCCTAGGGTTCGTAATAAAGAGACGGGTGATTGTGCGAATTGATTTTAAACGTGTGGAATTATTTTTATACCAGGAAAGGGTGACGAGGAGTGATGAAAAATTTAAGAACTTATGCTATGAATTTGATATAGACAGGAAATTGGATGAAGAATTAATTTTTTTCGAAAATAAA
Organism: Phenacoccus solenopsis; assembly: GCA_009761765.1. Classification (NCBI taxonomy): domain Eukaryota; kingdom Metazoa; phylum Arthropoda; class Insecta; order Hemiptera; family Pseudococcidae; genus Phenacoccus; species Phenacoccus solenopsis. The sequence goes on along the minus strand of CM019755.1, from coordinate 10,960,791 downwards.
TAACTCCGAAGTCATGAAAGTTGTGAAAGGACTTAAACATATCATTCGTGAAGAAATGTTCAGAATGCAGTGATATAGTGATACCATTCCCCCTCTCGAAAATCCTTGGAATGAGAAAGAGAATGGAGATGAAATGAGGAGGAGAAGGAAGGGATATGAAATGAGGGGAAGAAGGGGAGGGGACGAGGAAAGGAGGAAAGGAAACGAGTAGCAAAGGATATGGAATGAGAAAAAGAACGGGAGGGTGAGGGGAAGAGGAAGGGAAGATGAGAAGGAATGAGCGGAAGGAAGAGATATGGAATGAAGGGAAGAAGGAGATGGGAGTAGAAGGAAGAAATAGAGAGCTAGGGAAGGTGAATTGGAAAGTTTACTCACAAGGGAATGACTCGAGGTTTTACACTCCGATTGTTACCAGTGCTGATATATGAGATAATTTTGATAAAAACTTTTTCGAATTGATATAAGAGCTTGGGAAAATTGCTCATCTATGTGTAATAACACTTATGCATCTTTATCTAGTGTGAATTAATCATCGAAGCCAGGGTGATTATGGTTATTAATCGCACGCTACGTTTTCCGTGATATCACGAATTTCCCCATTTGTATCGGCGATGATAAACATTCATCATCGTTGAACTTTGTCGCGATTATGAAAATGAATAATATTGTCGCGAATGTTGGAATTTTCACCGACACTATTCAACGAACGCAAATGAAAATTTTTCGATGGAAGAGGGCTGTGTGGTCATGCAGATAAAGGAAATTACATCATGTTATCTTATTCATTGACAAATTGAAGTTGTATAAATAATGTTCGCTTATCTCGTCTTATCAGTTAACGAGTTGCGACTGCATGTACGTGAAATAAGACGATAGGAACAGGAACCATTGATATTACTACTGAGTACTCGATACTAATGTATTTATTAATGAACAATTGTTACATTGACGATGAAAGTTGGAGTACGCGAATAATAGAAATATGACCGAGATTTTAAAAGAGAGCGTGCGGTGGTAATAATAAACTACTTATCTTTGCGATATGTTCATCGGTTGTTGGTTCCGTTTAGGGTTTTATTGATAACGCAGAAGTAAACGAACTACCGCATCCTGATTGCTTATCAATAAATATATTTTTTATCGCAGGAGGTTGCAATTCAGCGAAGGAGTTGTTGGTAAGGCGTTAAAAGGGCCTATATGTACGTTCGAATTCAGCGGTGGCGTGAACGTGGATCATAGCAATACGGTGGGATTGGTGGCGTCGACGGTGGCCCATGAGATGGGCCATAATTTGGGTATGGAGCACGATACGACCGAGTGTACGTGTCCCAGCGAAAGGTGTATTATGTCGCCTTCATCTAGGTAAGATTTGAGTAATTTTTATGAGTGTACCCCTACATGCTTATAGGATTGGGAAGGCTATGGAGATATAGGTAATAAGGTGGGGATTTTGTAAATTGTTTTTATGTTATAATTTTAGATGGGAAGTATCGATCGTAAGGAAAAATTATTCGGGGCCAAATTCAAAGACATCGTATATGCGCTGCCTCGATTACAGTATAAGAATTTAGTGTTTTCAAGTGATGGAAAAAAATCAACTTTTTGGATGAAATCTTCGAATTGATGAATTTTGGTTTATTAGAAGGAATCTCCATTAAAATATATCTGGAAGTTCCATTTTACAAAAATGTTACAAAAAAAAAACAAATTTTAAAAATTCTTATTTAGAAAAAATGATAAAAATCGAAAGTTTTGGTCGACTTACCCCTTCACCTCCCACCAGTGGACATAATAAGATGTATACCATATTATTTTTGTTGTAACATTTTTATCACCTTCCCTCTCTATTTCTCTCTCCTACTCTCATCTTCCCTCCTTCCCTCTCCCTTCTTCCTTCCTGATATTCCCATCCCCTTCTTCCCCTCATTTCATATCCCTTCCATCTCCTCATTCCCTCCCCTCTCCTCGCCCCTCCCGTTCTTCTCCTCATCTCATATCCCTTTCTTCTCATTTCCTTTCCTCTTCCTTCTTCCCCTCCCCTCCTTCTCCTCATCACATATCCCTTTTTTCTTCTCCTTATTGAATTTCCATTCTCCTCTTCCTCTTATTCCTCTCCAGTATCCACCCCTCCTCCCCCTACTCTCATACTTTACTTCCCTTCCCCTTATTCCATATCCCTTCCTTCTCCTCGTTCCCTCGCCTCTCCTCGCCCCTTATCCTCATTTCATATCCCTTTCTTCTCATTACCTCTCCTCCTTTCCTCTTCCCCTCTTCCTTCTTCTCCTCCCCTCCTTCTCCTTATTACATATTCCTTCTTTCTTCTCCTTATTGCATTTCCATTCTCCTCTTCTCTTATTCCTCTCCAGTCTCCACTCCTCCTCCCCTTACTCTTATACTTTACTTCCCTTCCCCTCATTCCGCACCCCTTCCTTCTCCTCATTCCTTCGCCCTTGCCCTTCTCCTCATCCCTTTCTTCTCATTTCCTCTCCGGTCTCCACTCCTCCTCTTACTCCCATACTTTACTTCCCTTCCCCTCATTCTATATCCATTCTTTCTCTTCTTCCTTTCCTCTTTCCCTCTTACCCTCCCCTCCCATTCTTTTCCTCTTATCTCCCTTCCTTCTCCGTCTCTTTTCCTCTTCCTTTCTCCTCCCCTCTCCTTCTCTTCCTCCCCCTTCTCCTTACATCTCCCTTCCTTCTTCTCCTCATTCCCTATCCATTCTTCTCTTCTTCATATCTCCTCCTTCTCCTCCTCCCCTCACTATCACACTTCCCTCCTCTCCTCTACCCTTCGCTCATTTTTTTCATTATTTATTCGGAGAGTAACTTCAAAGCTATTTTCATTTTTCAGCTCGACCAGTCCTACAGAATGGAGTTCGTGTAGCATCGAATATCTAACGGTAGCCTTCGAGCATGGAATGGACTACTGTTTGCGGAACAAACCGACCAGGTAGGTTGATTTGGACTGATGTCGAGTAAAAATGTGACGAATTTGAGACGTATTCATTTTTTCCCCTCATCTAGTTTATTCGACGGTCCCGTTTGTGGTAACGGTTTCGTCGAACCCGGCGAGCAATGCGATTGCGGCCTAAAAGAGAAATGTAATAATCCCTGTTGCAATATGTCCACTTGTATGTTGCACGCGAACGCGTCCTGCGCCACCGGCGAATGCTGCGATTTACAGGTAAGCTGTCGGGTCGAGCTACTAAGTAGGTCGCGTATAATTGACGTAACGTTTAACGCTTAATTAAGCTTTTGTACGATGATTAAAGTTATGCGCGTAGAAGCGTTGGTGATGTATTCGTTTCCGTTTTGTATAGACTTGTAAACCACATACCGCTGGTACGGTGTGTCGAACGGCTGACCACGAATGCGATTTGCCCGAATATTGTACCGGCCAGTCGGAGTATTGTCCGGATGATGTGTTTAAGGTTGACGGCGAACCGTGCAACAAGGGAACGGTAATTGGAAATCGTTTTTTCCGAAGATTTTGGTTTAAGGGTAACGTAAAAGTAATTATGTGAAATGGTGTATGCAGGCTTTTTGTTACAATGGAAATTGCCGAAGCCATAGCGATCAGTGTAGGATATTATGGGGTCCTTCGGGTCAGAGTTCTGATATGCAGTGCTACAAACAGAACATGAAGGGTAATAGGAGCGGTAATTGCGGTTATAATAGGCTGAATCAGTCCTACATCAAGTGTAAAGAGGAGTAAGTAAAAATAAAATATTATTTTTTAGCGAGTTTGTAATGGAAATTATGTCTATTACAAGATACGGAATTTTAATAAGAAAGGTGAAAGAAGAAAATCTTTACAATTCTGACTATTTGTAGTTACTAAATTTTTTTTGGTCTGTTAATTTTTATTTCAATGATTTTAAAATATTTAAATTAAATTTTTTTATAACATTACTTAATTCATTAATTTTAATTTCATCAAGAATAGAAAGGGGTGAACAAAGGGCAAATGCCTAAATATTTTCGTTCTTGGTATCATTTGAAAGAGTATATCGAGGACACCGACATATCCAAACTTCAGTTTTTTGAGTGAGTTTGGAGAGGAATCAAAGAAAAAAATAGCTTTTTGAGAAGGTTTTGAGTCATGAAATTTCTTGTATCTTCTCATTACCTCTCCTCCTTTCCTCTTCCCCTCTTCCTTCTTCCCCTCTCCTCCTTCTCCTCATCACATATCCCTTTTTTCTTCTCCTTATTGCATTTCCATTCTCCTCTTCCTCTTATTCCTCTCCAGTATCCACCCCTCCTCCCCTTTCTCTCATACTTTACTTCCGTTCCCCTTATTCCATATCCCTTCCTTCTCCTCGTTCCCTCGCCTCTCCTCGCCCCTTATCCTCATTTCATATCCCTTTCTTCTCATTACCTCTCCTCCTTTCCTCTTCCCCTCTTCCTTCTTCTCCTCCCCAATGGACCTAAAAAGCTCAAAATTTATATGCAAGGTTAGTTGGGGGACCGGAATGTGATTACTTGAATTTCGGCTAAAATGTATCCAAAATAGCGGATAGTGAAAGTTTTAAAAAGGCTTGAGGATTTTCAAATATCTTGACTGTGATGAATATGGATGGCCTCATATAATTACTTTGAATGAGCATGTGCGCTATATCTCCAGTCCACCTCCACATGTGTTACTTAAGGAGAAAGGGAGGGGTTATTGTCTTCCAAATGTGAAGAGTGGGAGGGGGGTAAACAAAAAGTCTAAAATTTTCGAGTATGGCGTCTTGTGATGAAGTAAGCCCAAATGATCAACATATTAAAATCTCAGCTTCCTATAGTACGTTCCCAGTAGAAAACATCACCTACCTTCCACAATACAGCACTCATATGGATACATTCGATTTAGCAGGGGAACTAATGGGGTGGGCCAAATTTACAATTTTTTTTTTTTTTTCAAAAGAATTGAAAAGTACAGGATCACAGTATTAGCTAAATGGAAAATAATTTCACTTTCTTTGCAACACTGATTCGAAAATTGAAAAATCAAATGAAAGTATTCGATGTGAATGTTTCTTTGAATTGATTCTAACACTATTATATTTCTATCACCTACTCTCTCTCTTTCCTCCGCCCTCTTCCCATCAGTCATTTTTTCCATTATGTATTCAAAGAGTAATACGAAAGGTATTTTCGATTATGAAAATTTCAATCTCCTCCCTCCCCTCCCCCCTACAAAAAATGACGTCTGTTTCAAGAAATTGGAGATTTTCAATAAAATCGCATTTTTGAACATTCAAAAATTTTTGAGTTTCAAATTCATATTTTGTTGTCCATAGACTGAACAAATTTCAAGTATTAATTTTTTTCCAATTTAGGGTATATTGGGTGTTTTGAAAAATGAGCGATTAATGGGTAATGTATTGGTAGTGTGCACAGTATGTGTTTAATTTAAGCTATTTTGGACTCGAAAAGAAAAATATGCCTGATTTCTATCAGACAAAGCTTCCCATGTGAATCTTTAGAATCGCAAAGCTCAGACTTAAAAACTTTTGTAGGAAAAGGAATCGAGCATATTTTGTTTCCGAGTCCGAAAAAACTTAAATTGAGCCAATACACAGGGCCATTGAATTACGCATTTGTCTTTAATTTTTGAAAATAACGAAATTTGGGGATTTTTGAAGAAAATGTTAAAACTATTTAGACGTCCTTAAAAAAAAAAAAATAGTCTAAAATTGTTTTGAGTCTTTGGATGATGAATATGAGTTTGGAACTTGAAAGTTCGTCTTTTTGAGGTCATTGAATAAAATTGTGACCCAGTTACCATCATAAAAAAAAAAAAAAAAAAAAAAAAAAATTAAAAATCAGGCCACCTTAGTATATTACTATTAGATGCAGCCCAGAGCGTAATTCATTGAGTATACTTAACGTCTGTAATACGATTGGCAATTTATATTGATGAAGAATTTGCGCTCCATGCTTTTCTCATTTGGAACGGACTATAAATCCTAAATTCAACATTCTAGGTTTTGAAAAAGATAGATAAGGGAACATAACACTGGTGTAGGTTACCAACATTATTAGCAAATTCGAACAAATCTATCAAAAACTCAGCTCCAGTAATGTGACATAGCTGCTTAAATTTTTTATTAATATGTTTAATCGGCATTCTCCTCGCAGGAACGTATATTGCGGTATGCTGCAATGTAAGCACTTCAACGAAAAATTAGAATTCGGCATGGAATCGGTGGCCATACTGTCGCATTCGTTTATCAGCATCGATAACTCGGTGATACCCTGCCGAACGGCCATCGTCGATTTGGGACTGAACGAAGTGGATCCTGGATTAGCCCCAGATGGCGCCAAGTGCGGCGAAAATAAAGTAAGTCTTTTCCACGACGATTAGACCGACGGTAGACACGAGCATTATCTAATTCTGTATATTGTGGCAGATGTGCTTGAACCAGAAATGCATGGAGATCGATTCCCTCCGCGCTATTTCCACACCTGGAGCTTGCCCACATAATTGCAACGATAATGGGGTATGTAATAGCAAAGGACATTGCCACTGCAAAGACGGATTCGCGCCACCATATTGCGAATACGCCGGCGTCGGTGGTAGCGTTGATTCCGGTCCAGCAGCCAATCCGTACAGTAAGTAGAAATTGGCGCGAATTTTTGCCAGCCTGTTGAATTGTCGACGAGAATAATCATTGGTTATCTGTTATTCTAGCTTATCACAGTTTCATGACCGTATTCTCGTACTTGATGTTGGCGCTGATACCGGTACTGATGATATTGCTGATGTATTCGTATCACATTAGAAAAAGCCCGTCGTACTTTTGGAAACGTAATCAACGACGGACAGTGTACGTATCGTATTTCGAACGTTTTACCCGTTGCACTTTGCCCGAGTTTCGCTTTTTCGGTGGATTTTCGACGTCTGCGAGCAGTTACCTTCGTAAATTTGGCCCACCTAAAGTGGTAGTTAATGACGAAAAAAAGCCTTACCCGTCTAATAAGCTGGATATAGTGCACCCGCATTTTAACCACGTTACCAATCAAGCTAACCAATATTCCGAACTAGGACCGGGAAACGGTAAAACGATGGCTGCCAGCGAGGAAGTAACGTACGCTAATTTACAGACTTTACTTTCCCTTAAATCTGAAAATATGCCTGAACTGCAGATTAAACGAGAATCGGTGATAAAAAAGCATGATTTAGTCAAGTTACCTACTACTAAGAATTCGCCGAACTTGGCGATGGGGAATGTTAGAGCTATGGCTGCCAGCGAAGAAGTAACATACGCTAATTTACAATCTTTAATTTCGATCGAATCTCAAAATAAACCCGAGCCACAAATCAGCTCGGAGTCTGTGATAAAAACGCCACATTTAGTCAAATCGCATGTTACCAAAAATTCGTATTCTGCTCTTCCACCCGTGTTGGAAGAAAGTGAAAAAAATTCCGCTAGTGGTTTTAAACGTCTAGCTAGTCAGCCATCGAGGCCGGGGGTAGGTAAAGCTGTTACTACCGAACTGGTAGCCAAAGTGGAATCTCCAGATAACGCAGGTCAGAATGGAGACGATAAAAAGCCAGATACAAAATTTGTAAACGAGCTGAAAAAAATGTTCGAAAAAAATAATCTGTGATTGGTACTTAATTAGCTTATTTTTTGTAGCGTAGTGCATGCTTTTTTTCCTCTTATTTTAATTCGCTTGACGTGATGAATTGATAATTACTTCTTTTTTATTATTTTTTATTTCTTTTCTATTGTATTTTTTTTTTTATTATTATTATTTTTACTTTTTCAAATACAATGCTACTAAAGATGAAGATGATGATTGAAAGCTCGATACAAAATTTGTAAATAGACTGGAAGAATCTGTGATTGGTATTTAATAAGATGAAACGATTTTAGATTTTTTTTCTCGAAGTCGAACTTTCTCAGAGTTTGGTAATTTAAAAATGACCTCCATAAAATGTGAAAAAAAAATCATTCTTTCTTAATAAGATCACTCTTTGAACAGACTGTCCGATAGGTTGCTTTTGAAGCGACTCGAGTTTTTTTCGGGTCTTAGTTACTTTTTACAGTTTTTCCATAAATTTAATCTCCTAAACAATAACCCAATGGCTCTTCGCCCACTCATACAATATATCCGCCAAATAAATCTCTTCACCAGCATCTAATATCAATCTAAATCGTGCCTCTGGCCTAAGCGGCAGTACATGGCACTACTATAAAAAAAAAAAAAAAAAAAAAAAAAAAAATATAATTATTCTTGCATTTTGGGCCAAAAACCATAATTCATCTTATTTAATTTTTTCAATTTTATTCAAACGAGTGAAATAATAAATTTTGTTTTTTTCATACGCTTATTCGGAATTTTTTAAAAAACTGATACTTAATTTAATTTCTATTCTGTATGAGTGAAAAGAAGTGTTGAACCATGGGGTTCGATAGATCAAAAATTGACTTCATTTGCTCCCAAAAGCCATCGAATGAAGCGCGAACATCATTTCTATTCTGTATGAGTAAAAAGAAGTGTTGAACGGTGGGGTTCGGTAGATCAAAAATTGACTTCATTTGCTCTAAAAGGGCATCGAATGAAGCGCGAACATCGTTGCTAAATATCTTGAGGATTCTACTCTCGTCTCTTACCCCTCACCCTCCCTACCCATGTTGAAAATTTAAAGGTGTAAACTATTATTTACAAATTGATGAGCTAGGATTTCCCTGCGGCCCAAGAAAAATAAAATTGACTATTGATAAATTGAAAAAAAATTATAAAAAATTCTATGATTTAAAATCACGATAAAAAATATATTAAGCATACTGTATTTGTCAGTTGAAAAATTTTCAAAAATCGAAGAAGATTTTACCAAATTGTTAAATATATTTGTTGAAATAGAATATTAAAATTTTCGGTGAATTAAAAAAAAATTCTTTTGCTTCTGACCTGAGAGGCAGTACATGGCATTAATTAAATAAAAAATAAATAAAAAAAAAAAAAAAAAATCTCAAGTGTGGACTTTTTGGGTTTCTGTGAAGTGGTCTAGACATTTTCACTAAATTTTTAAACTCTAACTTCGTCTATTTTCCGAGATACTGGCAAAAACATTTTTTTTTTTTTTTATCATGATGAAAGTTGAAAAATCGAAGTTTTTTTACGTGTATCTTATTAATGACATTAAAAGGTATCATCAGAAATTTTTTTATTGTTTTTAAATGATTGTTCAAAATTTTCGAAAGACTGAATTTGGTTATTCTTTGGTTACTTTGTTCATATTTGTATTAGGTTCTTAAAGTTATAATTTTGCTGAAGTATTAAGTAGACAACCTGCACCATTCGTCATTTTTTTTGAAATAATCCTTGAAAATGAATAAAATGGTGATTTCAAAATAGCCCTCCCCACCTCCCTCTCCCCTCGAAAATTGATGAGGTAAGAATTTTAACAGTTTTATAGTTTGAAAATTGTATGTAACTTTGAAAAATTTTCAAAAATCTATTAAAATTTCATTGTTTCATGAAATTGGTAAAAATTTTGGATATTTTACCAGATAAAATGAGACTTTTGAAATTTTGATGATTGAAAAAAATTATTTTTACGTACAGTTTTCAGGTTCAGGCAAAACATTCGAATTATCAACCCACTAGTTTTTGGGGAGGGCGAGTGGGGTGTAGATTCTAAATAATGTGTGAGTCCAAATTTTTTTCTCACAAATTTTAAGAATTCAAGTCAACTCAATTTACTGAATTACTTTTTTTTTTTTTTTACAAAATCAAATGAGTTACTTGAAAATCTCAATCTGATGAAACTTGATTTCTTTTCCCAAGAGCTTTGAAATTTTCAAGCATCGACTCCGTTTTTGGAGACATACATACCGGGTGACTGCTTGATTCGAACACCCGAGCGAAAAAATTAGGTAAAAGGTGAATAAATTAAATACTTACGTGCACTTTTGACCATGAAAGTTTAAATTAAAATTTTGAATTTCATTGATAGACGTTTTTAAGCATTAAATAAATTTTATTAATGCCATTTATTACTGTTAACATCATTGAAAATTTAATTAATTTCCACGAGGGAAAGATTTTTAAGTTTGGGATGCTCTAATCGAGTAGTCACCCGGTATGTGTTGACCCAAAGAGTGAATTTTTTTTTACATTTTATTAAGGTCATATTGTTACTATCAAGCACCAAGGCAGATCGATTTTCGAAAAAAAAGCAAAAATCGTATCGCTGTGGTATTTAGTATTAACCAATTTTTCTTAGATAGCATGTTTTTTTTTTTTTTTTTCATTTTAATTTGCTCGATTAGTCAAACTGATACCTTATTTTTATTTTATGCTTTTTTTGTATTTTTCATTTTTTTCAAATATATATTTTTTATTTTTTATTACTTTTTTGCTTGAAAAAGCAACTGTAACGCTTGAAAAATGAAGCGATCGATCTCTTCAGTTTTCTTTTAATGGGTACTACTAATGCTTATTTTGTTCCGGACTTTTTTTTTTGTCTTCAAGCGTAGTAGGAAGTAACTGAAATGAAGAGCTTTCGCTGCATGATGCACTTTGAATTTTTTCTAATCACTTGATAGCATGACAGGTGCATTAGTTCGGGTATTTTGAGTTGGAATTAATTTGCGTAACGCGTGGTGGTTGTATTTGGTTTCTCATTTGTCGTGTGTGTCGTTTCGGAATGTTGGTTTTCGGGTAAAGTAAGAAAAAAATTGCATTAGTCATTCGATCTAACGTGGACTAACATTTATTGGTTGATTTTACAGGCATTGCGAAAAATCCATCACAATACAAGTCTCGCGTAACAACAACGTCGGCGGAAATACCAACAGCACGGTGCAATCGTTACTACCGAATAATTCGAAACCGGATGACGTCCCCGGTGGGCCAAATTTAAAGGATACTTTAATCGGTAACTTCAAAGGTTTCAGTATCACTCCAATATCGAGCAGCGCTCCAACGCCGGCACCGATAAGACCAGCACCAACGGCTCCCTCCAAGAATTTAGTTACCAGACCAGCTCTGCCGTCTCATCCGGTCCCGGTGGCTGCGGTTAAACCGATGAGAATGGCTCCGAAAATGCCACCGACTCCGGAAGAGGCGAAGAAAACGCCTCCTCTGTTACCCCCTCCGAATACAGCTTGCGTGGCTAGACCGTTGATTAGTTCACCGGTGCTGGATGATACGACGTCGTCTACGGTGAGGGAGTTGATCCAGAAAGAGACGCCGGTGAGACCGGCTCCGCCTGTACCGGTGCCGAAGAGTAGACCGTCGTCGACCCCCGGTATTCTGGAGGTGGATGCGAAAGAGTTGGAGAACTCGGTGAAGCCTTGTGGTAAGGAGCAAAGTTTAACGTTGAATCGAATAGCTTCGTTTATCTCGAAATCGCAGCATAAAGAGGATAAACGAGATGGGGGCACGTTGAAAGCTGCTAAGATCGATAGGAATACATTGAAGAATTTGAAAATATCGGATCCGATTCCGTTGAACGAGATTAATATACCAGTGAATCCGTTACCACTGTCTAGAGAGCAGGAGAAGAATGTGGTGATGAGGGCGCAGAGTTTAAGACAAAATGGTAAAAAAGAACGACCCAGTATTCATTCGTTCGGCTCGGTAAGAATACCGGCGTCCAGACGACCCACTAGTATACCATCGTGTTCTAGACCCACCTCACCCCCTCCGTGCCCTCCGGCTGCTCAGAATGGCAGTAGAAATTTACACGGTTATAGTCAAGAGCAAGACTCGGAGGACAATATTTACGCTGTTATCGAAGAAAATCCGGCAGAAGAGAGTAAAATTTCGCCGCTGAAAAATCCCATCTTGGGGACCGGCGACGGATTACTGAACGAGATCGTGAACGAAATTCAAGCTCGAAATATAGACTCGATTTATTCGTCGGATACGAAGAAGAGAGGGGAAGATAGCGTCTCATCTAGGTCGAATTTATCCAGTATCTCGTCTCCTGATGGGAATCAGTTGTACGAGAATACCTCATCGTTGGCGGACCCAGAGTATCCTAAATCTAGCTCCAGTTCTACAGCTAGTTCAGGATACATGACGCCTATTAAGTCGCATTCCGGCTCGAAACCGGTAGTCGTTAATTCTAGTTCTAAAATTAAAGTACCGGAGAAGTCGGCCCCCGGGTATAAACCTTTTAGCGGAGCTAAAAAGCAGATTACTCCGATCGTAGCGTCGCTTCATTCGAAGAAGTTTTCGCCGGAGAGTTCGAAATCTAGTCAAGATAAAGCGCCGTTGAACGGAGTGAAGAAAGTGGATGGGAAATCCGCCGTGTCGTCGACTGTGAGTAAGTTCAACGCGAATGATGAGAAAAGCAAAGTTGGCAAACCGAACATCACGAAACCCAAACCAACTGGCGGATTGGCCAAGGCAAGCGTGAAAGGCGAGACCAGACCGAAAGCAGCCAGCGTGGCTTCTATTCAGCAGAAATTCGAAGCTCAGTCGAAACAAGCAACGAAAAATGATAAGGGTAGTTTTATGAAATGATTTTTTTCCGCGACGTAATTTTTTTCAAATTGGAATAGAATTTTGAAGATGATGTGGTGATGTTGAACAGAGGTAATGAAGCCTTTGGAATATTTTACGAAGTAACAATCAAATTTTATTGCTCAACAAATCCGTTTTTAGGATGGAGGAATGAAGTGGTTATGATTTAAAATCAAAACTTAACGGTTTCCTCGTATTATGGAACTGCCATCATTTTATTTATGATTTTTAAACTCAATAAGTTATCAGGGTGGACATTAGCTTTTAAAAAATCCTTGAAGTGGGTAATACGACATGCTTGGCCAAGGTCTGTTGACTGCGATTTGTTAAAAATATGACCTTTCAAAATTTTCCGAATTCCATCTCCCTCAATATTTATAAATGTAATGATTAATTATCATCTCCAAAATACATTGCTGCAAAAAAAAACTTCTGAAAAGCAAATATGTCACGTTCAAAACGAGTCTTATGTGTAGGTATTGAACGAACAAAAAAAAAAAAAAAAAAAAAAAAGACATACAAAATAATATGATACAAGCCCACATATCAAGTTCTCCTCATTTCCCCTTAGAACTTGATGGTCGTCATTCATTAGAGGATTGTTATAGGTATGCAGGCTATGAGTTTAGATCTTTGATACGAGGATCTCACCGTATGTTATTTTTTTGCCAACACAAAAAGAAACAACGTAAGCAGCCATGCCGCATTACTAGAGCTGAGTTTTTAACTGGGGCGTGTTCAGATTTACATATAACATTACTAACCTCTTCATGACTATAGGCCACGCCCAATACCATTATTAAGATCCGCCATGTTGGATCCATCTTGACCCAAATTGAAGAGATCATATTCTGGTCATCGACTAACTCTCCACATGAAGTTTGACCTTTCTAGGTCAATTCGGTGAAGAGATATTGAAGATCCATGAAATTTTCTACAGTACTATCCCCTCCAAAAACCGTTTTTTGCTCTAACTCCTCTCCAAATGCACTTGGGAAGCTGGAATGAAGAAAGGTTCGTCACTTGGACTCGTTTTGCCATATGACACAGCAATAAAAAATTTTCGACCTCTTATGCCAACCACATTTTGAGGTCGATAACCCCTCCTTATCCTCTCCAACGTAATGTATGGAGATGAAATGGGGAAATTATGTACTTCTCATCCCCAATAATCATATGAGTTCATATTATTATCATTTTTACAAATTTGACGCTCCTCAGTCTTTGCTTAAATTTTGATAATCCGCCATTTTGAATGCATTTTGATATAAATTCAAGAAGTCATATTCTAGTCACTAACTAACGCCGCATGCAAAGTTTGACCTTTCTAAGTTGATTTGGTGAGGAGATATGTACGATTCAAGAAATTTCATAACTCAAAACTTCCTCATAAAAACGATTATTCCTCCAACTCCCTTCAAAATGCACTTAAGAAGCTGAAATTTGGATATGTTGGTGTCCGTGAGTCACTATTTCATACGAAATCAAAAACAAAAAATTTGAATTATTTGTCCCTTCTCCAGCCCCCCTTAAAATTTGAGTGATTCGCCATTTTGAATTTTTTCGAAAAAAACAAGAAAGCGGTTTTGTCGCACTTGTAAGAAGAATCTCTCACCAAGTTTCGAGCGAACTTCATGAATACCCGCCGGCGCTACGTGTGGGCGACAGAAAACAAAATTCTTCAAAAAACTGCTTTTTACCTCAGCTTCTCTCAAAATGCGCTTAGGATGCTGGAACTTATATATATATGTATACCAAAAAGTTGTACATTTGCCAGATGATTACAAATGTTAGGTCTGAAACGCAAGGATTTAAAGACTGTACCCTCCCCGACCCTTTGTTCCCAAATCAGATAGGCTGTAATAGCTATCGTTTATAAGGTTGTGCTCTTTGTTTACATTTTTGACGGAAAAAGGTTCGTTTGAAGGTCAATTTCCAGGATTTCTTAGCGAAAAATGGATATAATTGATCACGATTTGTTATATTTTATTTATTGATCTTCTATGAACATGGGATAATCGAGATATTTTCAAGAAATACCTTCATTTTTGATTTATGATGAATGAAATTGAAAGATTTTAGGCAAACTTCAAGTGCCCTAAACTTTACCCATGTTCGTCTTCTTCTGAAAAATGTATAAAATAAAAGAAATCAAAAAAAAAATTGAAATTCAAAAAGAAATAACGAATCTAAAATTGGCTGCTTTTGTTAAAATTGGTTTAAATCGTTCTTTGTAATCCAGCTCTGCGATAAAAATTCAAATGTGAACTGCTATCAAAATGCACAAGTTCATTCAAAACCTTTCTATCAAAATGTGAACAAAAACCAGCCCTCAAAGTTGAAAACTCAGCTAATAACTCAACAATAAGTAGAAAGAAATGATATATGAGAAACTCCGAGACATAATTTTCATTTAATTTTTTTTTTTTTTTGATCTTTCTCTAATATTCAATTCTTAATTGCATATTTATATACGGTATTTTTTTAAAATAAATCTCCAGCATTCTATTTTGAATTTGAAAAAAATAATCATCGCTATTTAAATGTGTTCAATTTATTAGTTAAGGTATCGCGGTGTTGTCAAACATCGTGTTTCGACGAAATTATAAAACGGTGCTGCTAAAAGGATTCCTTTTATTTTTACGAATAGACGTCTTCTCTCTTCATGTATTTAGTTTATGTGTTTTATTTTTTTATTATTTTTTTTTTATTTTACAATACAACGTTCTCGTGCCTATGTGTAAGGAATTTTAATTTTTGTACATATCGTGTGTATTTTTATTATATGTGTCTGTGTTGAATTGATTTAAGTTGCACTATAGATGTTTGATTATTATATTTATACCGCTCTATATGTGATATAATTCGTGATACTTTTACATGTAGTATGATTTAGACGTATAAATTGTTTTAATTTTGGCCGAAGAAATTCTTTATTGGAATACAATATGATATCTGGAGTATGTAGGTGTATTGATGTATGAAAAATATTACATTTATCGATATATTTTTATTGGGCAGCTTTTAATGTATCGCACAATAGCGTGTTTTCTCGATGTGTTTAATTTTTATAATTGTACGTATTTTTCTGTTATATTTTGGAATAACCGAACTCCGAAATGGTTACCATTTGTAATTATTTTACGTTGCATTTAAATATATGTTTGATTTTCTTCTTTTTTTTTCATCGAATTGGCTCATATGTAATGTTATGTAATGTGATTTTTTTTTTCTTTTATAATCAATCAGTTAGGTATTTTAAAACATTGTGAAAGTTCGAATCGATTCACTTTTATATTAAGCCAAAGTTTAGCATTCGGTTTAGCAAGTACAACATCGCTTGTTCCTCTCTTATATGAAGTTGTAATATTTTTTCTTCTCTCTTTTTTTTTTTTTTTTTTTTGAAACGTGTGTTTTGTATACGAGTAATAAATTTGTGTCTGTTTGTTCACGAGTAGAATTAATTATCGATCGGTGATGGTCGTGAAATATGTTGTTGGGTTCTTTACGGTAGGTTGCTGAAGTGAAAAATTATTTATGAATAAAAATCGCTCCTAAATTGAAACACTTTATGGGTGTATTTAGTATTAAATAAAAAATTCTAATTTTTTGAGCGATAAAAATAATATAGTGGAATATACGTTATTGAGGGGTTGTTGAATATTTGTTGATTTAGTGTTGAATTGGGTACAGATGAATGGAAATTAGTCGTTGAAGTGTGTTGATTGTGGAATTTTCAAATTTAGAAAAATGCGGCGTTTTTGTGGTATTTTGATGCTTTTGAAAAATGTGGAAAATACTTGTTGAGTGTATTTTTAGTAAAATATGGAGAAAATAAATGAAAAATTGACACAAAAATTTCAAAATTTGATAAGTTGACTTCACAAAAAATTACAAGAAGTTCTTTTTTCTTCTAAAAATGACAAAATATTTACTTAGGAAAAATCGAGATATTTTTGATTCTGCGGACTGTGGAAAAAGTCAGTAAAAAATGAAGAAAATCTTGAGTGCGCTACAACATACATCATACCGGGTGACTAGTTGATTCGAGCATCCCAAGCACAAAAATCTTTCCCTCGTAGAAATGAAGTATACATTTTAATGGTATTAGCAGAATAAATGGCATACAGAAAGTTTATTTAATGTTTAAAAGCGTCTATCAATGAAATACAAAATTTTGACTTGTACTTTTTCCATCAAAAATATACATAATGTAATTTTTTCGCTTGGTTGCTCGAATCAAGTAGTCACCCGGTATGTCTATTCGTTATTATGACTTTTCAGAAAAATTGAGAAGCTGAAACCCCATAAAAATTTAAAAAAAAAATGGAGTTTAATTTTTTTTTAATTTTTGTGCAAAGAAATTTAAAATTTCGCTCAAGTCAATATTTTGGATTTTTGAAAAGTTTTGCCCATTTTGATGTATGTTTTTTGGACTACAACTTGATGACACCTAAAATTAGGTTATTCAATATGATGAGAAAATTTCAGTTCGGACTTGAAAGAATTAAATCATAAAAATGAATTTATTGCGTGTTTCAAGATTTTAATCATTTTTTAAGAAAATTACCCCCAAAATTCAATTTAACAACTGGCATAGCGTTTTTTTAAATTTATCATTTACAAAATAATGAATACAAAAACGTAGATTAGTGGATATGTGTACATAATGTACTTTATTTCACATATTTGTAATTTTTATTTTACAGATTATGAAGTGTTAAAAAAAAAGTGCTATGCCTGTTGTTAAATCAGTTTTTATTGTAGTTTTATAAAAAAGCTCAGAATATCGAAATGAGCAATAAAATTCCTTTTTGTGGTATAAATTAGAAGGAAAAGTAGTTTTGACATCACGAACGGAATTTTTTCCACAATTTTAAACTTATTTTCAGGGGTGTTCAAGTTGCAATATATCTATAGATGTGGAGGGGAGAGGAGGTGGAAAGAATTTTGAAAGGGATTGAAAATATTGCTTGGCTCAGATGAAGGATATTCCTAATGAAAACAACAGTTTCTGCGCAATTTCCACCTCCTTCCTTAGTCACAGAGGTTCCAATTTTAAGGAAAGCCGAAAGAAGAAGTGAAATTTTCTTTGATCGAATATTCCTTATATACCTCCAAGTGAGTAACAGTACAAGGAAAGTTGAGAAATTTAAAGCTCTACCCCCGAAATGGATCGATATGTCTTTTACATGATGTCTTGGGCTTATGACTAATTATTTTTGACGCTTTTTAAAGCCAAAAAGAATTTCCAACATTGGTACCAAAAATTTCCAATTTTTATACTTTGACTTTAACCCCCCCCTTCCCCCTCATTTTTACTCAGAAATTCGAAATTAATATCAAAAACTGTTGTTGAAAACTTGGGCAGAATATTATGTATATACCTAGCAGCTTCCAATAAATTTCTAAAGTGAGTCCAAAAAGGTGCTTTATTCTTTATTTATATCTACTCTTTTTTTCGAAGAATTTCAGTCAATTTTTTGAACCAAAATGGCGTGTTCCCTCCTTCTTTTGTGTTGGCTGCTTCAAGTTTTAGTGGCCAGTGAAATAGATGTGTTCTTACTTGTGATAGACTGCTTCGAACGTGTTTTTGTTTTCCATGTGATAACGATAAAATTCTTGGAAATTGGATTTCATCGATCGATTGATCTGTATATTTGAAATTTCCATTTCATGATTCTCAAGCGAATATTCTCGACATTATTATTTGTATGTACATGTTATAAAAATTCTAAATGGTGGAATTCAAAATCTTGGAAATATCATTATTTCTATACGTGAATAGGTGAACGTGAGGCATGAGGCATATCATGCCCGTTAGTTATCCCAGTATTATTTGTTTGGTAGGATTATTGTTGCGTTTTCAAAAAACATTATGTAAGTATACATAGTGTTGTGCATATTTTGATCGTCATAATTCTACGATTCCATTTATATCATTCGCTGATTGGAAACTGAAAGAAATTGTGTCCCAAAGAATACCATAGCAGATGATCGAAAAGGCTTTTTTATCGACAATTCATTAAAGTTTTCAAACGATTTTACAGCCGAACAATTCTCCTATTCCATAAGAAAACAGACAGCAACCAACGAAGAAGTAAGATTCCCCTCAACTAATTAAGTAGGTACTGGGTAGAGGTACTTATGATTTTACCTCGCATATGTCTATCGTCTCTTTCATTCTGTTTGTTGATTATAGGATGAATTTACGATAGAAATTGATTTGAAGTCGAAATATTGCTTTTTAGATTTGTATCGAAACAAGTATGGAACAAATAGGGAGCCCATTTATAATTCATTTGGAATTTTTTGTCATGCAGAATTTATTCTTTCAGAGATCTCATATCTGAACATTACTACGAAAAGTATCAAACCAATGAAACTCATTTTGTAATTAATCGCCCGAAAGCCCAAGTAAGATTGATTACATTATGTATAGAGTCTGTGGAAAAAATTTTATCAAAAGCTGTATGTCTTGTAAACCATATGTAGGAAATCGAATTATGCCACTACATAGGAAAAATTCGCAACGTGCCTAATTCATGGATCGCTGTCACCACATGCGAGGGAATCAGGTGCTAATACTTTGATTGTAATTTCAGTCGAATTAACTCGCGAATAACTATTCAGTATTTATATTATAGCGGTTTAATGTTCGATGGTAAAGGAATATATGCAATTGATGATATTCCTCCGGTAAATGGAAGTAGGGTATACAGTGGAGAAATGAAGATAAGTAGTCGCGACAATATAACCCAGTCGGGCTTCATTTGTGACGATGGTAAAAATATATCATATATGACATTTCATCGCTTCGTCAGTTCCCCGCCTTATATAGAAATTTTTCTCCTAGGTATAATGGACTTGAGGAGAAAAACTCACAGGGTAATGTTGAAAACTTTTTACTCGAATTACGCACTGGTAGGTGTTTTTAAATAACTCACTCAACAGGTTAAACGTGACTTATTTAACGAATCGTCGTACTACGTCGAAGTAGCATTAGTTGTCGATAACAGCTTTTACATTGCGATGAATAGCAACGTGACCATGGTACATCGTCGGTGCAAGGATGTTATAAACTTGGTCAATTCGGTGGGTATTTTCAGCAGAGTTGAATAGGCATTTCAGTCGGGTGTAATTGCTAGTAAGCTGATTTTTAGAATTGTGAAAACGTCATATCTCGTATGTTATTTCTACACCCACGTATAGAGATAACAATATAATGTAGTATTTTGACTTTCAACTCCATTAGGGAACCTTCAGGCGCAAAGAAATAGCTATTACAAATATTCTACGGTGAATTTTCACTAGCGAGGTACAAAAACAATCGATCATGACCAAAACTCTATTTTGTACTTCCCTAAGGAAGTAATATGATTTTGATTATTCCGAAGGGCTCAAATCACATTATCTCTGTAACAAAGTAAAGTGATTGTGATTTTTCCAATGAACTTAAATTACTTCATCTCCTAGGGAGGTAGTATGATTTTGATTTCTCCAAAGAGTCTAAATCGTAATCAGTATGTTCTATGGAGGTAATACGATTTTGATTTTTCCAAGGAACTAAAATCACATTATCTCCCTAGGGAAGTAACTTGATTTCGATTTTTTTCGAGGAGTCCAAATCATATTATCTTGCCAGGGAGGTAATGTGATTCAAATTTTTGTAAGGCGCTTCAGTCACATTATCTCCCTCGGGAAGTACAAAAACAAATGATTTTGATTTTACTAAGTAGCTTAAATTTCTTTATCTCCCTAGAGAGATGATGTGATTTTGATTTCTACAAGGAGCCTAAATCACACTATCTCCTTATAGAGGTAATACGATTATGATTTCTCCAAGGACCCTAAATCACATTATCTCTGTAAGGAGGTAAAGCGATTGTGATTTTACCAAGTAGCCTAAATTACATATCTCCCCAAGGAGGAAAAAATTACGTCATCTCCATCGGTAGGTAATGTGATTTTGATTTCTGCAAGGAGCCTAAATCGTATTATCTCCCTAGGGAGGTAATATAGTCATGATTTCTCCAAGGACCCTCAATCACATTATCTCTGTAAGGAGGTAATGTGATTTAAATTTTTCCATGGAGCTTAAAACACATTATCTTCCTAGTGAGATTTTGATTTCTTCAAGGAATCTAAATCATAATAATTATTATATTCTAGTGACAGGGAGGTAATGTGATTTTTATTTTTCAGGGAGCTTAAATCACATTATCTCCCTAGCAAGGTAATGTGATTTTGATTTCTCCATGGAGTCTAAATCATAACAAGTATTACGTTCTAGGGACAAGGAAGTAATGTAATTTTTATTTTTTTAAAGAGCTTAAATCAGTGGCGTATCCAGACTGATGGTCAAGGGGTGGCGGTCCAGCAAAATTTTCAAATATAAAGATCTGTTAGGTAGCCTCAAAATTTTATTCACCATTTTTTTATGAAAATGAAATTAAATTGCGAATTAAGAAATTAAAAAAATGATAACTAAGCAAGTAAAAAATCAAAAAAAAAAAAATCATCTAAAGTTGAAAATCAAGGCGTCTACGAGTTGATGACATAAAATTAATATTTGCGTACTCGCCTTTTTCAATTTTTCAATTTTATTACTACTGATTATTTGCATATTACATTTTCGTTGTTCCTTATTTGTATATGGCAGAAATACTATTTTTGAAATCGCCAAAGGGGAGTCCAGACCCCCTGGACCAACCCCTTTAAATACGCCACTGGCTTAAAGCACATCATCTCCTTAGCGAGGTAATGTGATTTTGATTTTTCCGAGGAGCTTATATTATCTCCCTAAGGAGATACAAAAACAATCGATCATGTCCCTAGAAAAGTAACGATACTTTGATTTTTCAAAGGACGAAATCAATAGTGGAAAAATTACTATCGCTTCGCGCGCCTATGGTATTATTGCAGCTATTTTTAAAAACTAACTAAACTGTAGAATCTCATTTTTTTGGGCAAAAAAAAAGTTCAGAAGTTGGTAAAGTAAAATTTCATGATATTGGCATTTTTTGGTTTTCTTACTCCTCCGAAAAAGTCCTCGGTGCATACCTACTAGATGCTGTTTTAATGAAAATAAGAGAATGATTAGTAGGTGTATATCTGATGGTGGGCATGCAAGTTCGAGTATCGTGTTTTTGTGACCATTGCCACAAGTATAGAAATTAGCTTAGTGGTAGTTATTTCCTGATATGAGCTTTTTCATGTCTATTTAAGCAGACTATTCGTTATTGGCTTGGAAAATGGCCAAATATGATATTCACCAGTTGCGTTTCGCTGACGCAGGTTTATCAAACATTCAATTTATTTTTTGCGATCGTGTGTATCGATGTTTGGACCCATGGTAATAAAATCGATATCAGCAGAAGCGCTAAGATCACATTTCAAAATTTCCGCTTCTACGCCTGGAGTTTATTGGGTCACGATCACGTGGATAATGTACAATTAATATCGTTCGTAAATTCATACTCTTTACTCGCGAAATATTTGCCAAAAGCCGAATACTTAATCTATTAATTTTTCATAAGACACATACAATTTGCTCAGAAGATATTGGGCGAAGGTACCCTCAACGGAATGTGCGATCCATTTCGTAGTTTCGCTATCAACTACGACTCGATAAAAAATGGTATCGAAGAAATAGGTGGAGTTTTAGCTCATGAAATGGCTCATAATATGGGTGTCCATCATGATACTGAGGATTGTCTGTGCCCGGATGAATACTGTATTATGTGGCCATCGCGATCTGGGTTTGTTCAGTTATTCGATTGTGAATTGAAAATTCCAGGCAATAAATTCATTCGGATGGTTTTTTTAGGAGTCTAAAATGGAGCAGTTGTTCGTATTTGGAATTCGAAAATATCCTCGATAACACTAATCTTCTACGTTGCTTGAATAATAAACCCGTTAGGTTAATTTTATGATTTTATTATTTCTACTCTATGTATCTCAGCAATGTTTATTCCAGTCAATATTTATTTTAGCGCCTTTGTCACGCAGTCTTGTGATCAATATTATACCGGAACGAATAACATGGTGTATTATATATTTATATTTAATCTTATAAAATGGCTCGCATTAGGCTATATTATTTGGATTTGCTGTTTACGGCCATTAATGGATTTTCATTACAATGATTCGCCATTCATTGGGTATGTAGTTATTATTATAAAAACTTATTTTTAAAATTCATTTTTATTGAGTACGAAATATATTTAGGCACCGTGGTTATCCAGTTTATCTCCAGAGGATCCTTGGTTTTGGAAACGATGATCGAACAGTCCAAGATGAGGTTGAATGTCAACATGGCCAAAATGACGATGGTACAATAATTATAGTTTTAGCTTAATAATCGAGAAAAAATTCAGTCTATTTAATCATTCTGGGGTTTTGGGAATGTTTCATGTATCGAAGGAACTCAGCAGCAAATGAACGTGGAATCAACACAAACTGCAACTAATGAGTCGCAGCAGTCTGATGTTCCATGCGTAGTTTGATCATCATTTGGTATTTTTATATTTGACACGTATATTTCGAGAGCTGAGGATTTTTTTCCCACTAAAAGAAGACTTATTTTTGGAGCTTACTTTGAGATTTTAAGCAATCATGTTTAAATAGAATTTTTTCTATATATTTGATTTTTATATCTGTGCCAATATTTTCATTCAAAAGATTGTTTAGGACAAAAGAGGGAAAATATGAACGGTTTTTGTTACACTTGGGTTCTTAAAGTCTTGACCTTTTCATACTAAAATATTGGTACGAAGTAATTTTGAGTCAATAATATGTTTTGGAAAGCTTTATGAGGTACGTAAAAATTGAACATATTTTTTTAATTTAAACCTGTTTAAACCCTCTAAAGGGTCTCTCCTGATAAGATAGTGAAAACGGCCCTTGACCCAAATTCGGTCACAAGTGGTCCTAAATATTGCTATCGATGAAAAAACACCCCAAAAAATTTTTGACCCCCACCCCTTCCTGAGAAATCGACTCTCATATGTCGAAAATTCAATTTTTTTTTAACTCTGGATAGGATGGATGAAAAATTTTGAAAATTTCACTTTTTTGCATTTTTTTTGCGAACAACGCGTTTTAGAGAAAAAGTAGTATGGTAATAAAATGTTTCTCATTAAATTCTCTACAAGAAAGGGTCTTATAATTTTTTTCGTATACCCATTAGGGGAAGAGATAGGGGACTACAAAGTTGCTCCTAATACTAATAATTATTATGTTACACTATCGCAAAATCAGTAAGGACTAAACAAGAAACTATCATATTCGATACTACTCATGAGTTGATAATTAATTACCATCATATCATAATTATTTTCAAACTATCAAGCGGTATACCAGATCAATTTTCGATAATAAACAAAATTTGTTTTACCCTCTCCCCCCGCCCATTGTAGCCATCGGCACGATGGCAACATAAAACATTGTGATAACACTGTGGTTTATATCAAACACCGCGCTATGGGCCTATGTGCAGTGTAAGTGGGGCGTTTCAAGTGCGTTTTCGTGATTCTATCAATTTGTACGAAAATTGCGTAATAATATTGTTTGTTGGAAATCTGATCAGCATAATTTCTTAACTGGACTTTTTCCCTGTATCTAGATTAGAACGCGTGTTATTTGCGAATAACTAGTTTTGGGGGCACAAATGTGGATTTTGGGTGAAAAAGAATAGCGCGATTTTTGGGGGAAAGTTAGGGGCTGTTACGGACACTATTGGCTATAAGTTTCCTAAGAAAAACTTCGGCCCCCAATTAGTCTCGATTATAATCGTAATATGACTGGACTATTATAGACCATCATTATGTCGAATTTTATTTATTCTTATTGCCAAATCCTCAATCAGAAGTTTGCCACAATAGTCGAAAAGTAACTTGCCTTCATTTCCAATGTTCATTTTCTATTTTTTTTTTCATTTTTTTTTTCTTGTTTAGTCCTTACTGATTTTGCGATATGTAATACATAATAATTATTAGTATTAGGAGCAACTTTGTAGTCCCCTATCTCTTCCCCTAATGGGTATACGAAAAAAATTATAAGACCCTTTCTTGTAGAGAATTTAATGAGAAACATTTTATTACTATACTACTTTTTCTCTAAAACGCGTTGTTCGCAAAAAAAAATGCAAAAAAGTGAATTTAGGAGACGTTCTTGTTACACATTTCATTTTTTTTGACTAACTTCCACCCCTCTTTCGGGGGTTGAAAATATTATCATGTTGTACCTTAGAGTACGAGCTAATTATGGAAAAAAATTCAGCCATGTACCCCCTCAAAAAAAAATTTTACAATTTTTTGAAAATTTTAAAGCCTAAAAAATTCGAGAAAATATGAATCGAAAAATTTGAAAAAATTTCCACAAATGTACTGATATAATGCCTATCAATAGTGAAATTTTCAAAATTTTTCATCCATCCCATCCAGAGTTGAAAAATATTGAATTTTCGACATATGGGAGTCGATTTCTCAGGAAGGGGTGGGGTGGAGGGTCAAAAATTTTTTGGGGTGTTTTTTCATCGAGAGCAATATTTAGGACCACTTGTGACCGAATTTGGGTCAAGGGCCGTTTTCACTATCTTATCAGGAGAGACCCTTGAAGAATTTAGCGACTAAAATTTTTTCAGCCTTTAGACTACAAAATATGATTTTAAGAAGAAAGTAGTTTGAAGTTTGTAGAAAAATTCTGTAGAAAAAGTTCACATTGCTACACTTTAATATATCTCGCCATATTCCTTATATTTATAAACCAGAATAATGGTGAGCATAAGCAGCGTTCGTCTTTGTAGTGAAAAAAAAACACGTATTGTTTGTAGTTGAAATGACTTTCTTATAGAAAATTTTGCAAAATAGTATATCTGAGCATCTGTCGTCATCGCTATCGGTAAACTGTTTAGATTGATAAGTTTTTATAAAAATTTTATAAAGGTCGCGAACGATTTGATTGAGAAGTTCGGGCACCTGTAATATATAATTATTCATGTCGATATAGCTTTATTGAGATCATGTTCAATAACGCATATTACATAGCATAATTATGTCATTATTAGAGCAGCATACAATTTCAGTGTTTAGTGACGCCTCCTTTGCGTAAATGAGTGGTAAAAGCCTCCTTGCCACAGCCTTGCGCCGCCACGGAGAGAGGGTATTATGTTATTTTAAAAAATGGTAACATTTAAGCACATTGTATTTGGTGAAATCGAACCATAATGCTTAATTATACGAGTTATGAGTTATGATGCATCCTTCCAACGGTTTTTTTTTTATAAATATCATATAGTACAGGGAAATAAGAATTGAACCTGGGAAAAAATGGTAGTGAGCTGAATTTCACATTATATGTGCAGAATGGTGTCCTTAACAAGGTATAAAAAGTTGTCACCCGTAGGGGGTGAGCTAACCCCGCAAAAAAACAGTTTTTCAACTATTTTTTGCTAATATCTCCGAAAATAAGGATTCTACGTCAAAATAAGTTATATCAAAAAATGTTCCCCATTAAATTTCCTACAGAATGAGTGAGATAGTTTTCTCAAAACGTCATTAGTAAGTCCAAAATGGGGAGGTCAAAATATACCAATTTTTAGAATTCCCTTTCGAAAATCAGTCCTTTGTTTTTATCTTCTATACGGTGCGTCCTACGCAAAAATTGTTAATATTAAAAAATATTCCCCGTTCAATTTTCTATAAGGTACATGAAAAACTTTTCCCAAAAAGTTATAAAAGGGCCCAAAATGGGGGGCTCAAAATACATTAGTTTTGGAAAAATTTATTCACATGTGTTCATATCTATCATCAAGTGACCTAGGTAGGTGATAAAGATGAACAAGTAATTTTTCCTGATGATTCCCCCTCCCTCCCTCCTCCTCCTCCCCCTGTAGAAATCCTTCTCCAGATTTACATTATAGAACAAAGATATACTTTGAAATATTTGTTTCAACTCAGTTCGGGATCATCTAGTCCCTCTTCATCACTCATTTCCACCTCCACCCTATTCGTGTCACCCTGGACCCTGGTATATCTAGGACTTATAAAGTTTTGAAAGCTGAGATGCGCATTATATTTAAAACTAAAGCTGTGTGGTGATTGTGGTGGAGGTGATTGCACGAATAGTATGGAGGTGGAAATGAGTGATGAAGAGGGACTAGATGATCCCGAACCGAGATGAAACAAATATTTCAAAGTATATCTGTACTTTTTTTTGTTCTATAATGTAAATCTGGAGAAGGATTTCTACAGGAGGGAGGAGGAAGGGGAGGGGGAATCATCAGGAAAAATTACTCGTTCATCTTTATCACCTACCTAGGTCACTTGATGATAGATATGAACACATGTGAATAAATTTTTCCAAAACTAATGTATTTTGAGCCCCCATTTTGGGCCCTTTTATGACTTTTTGGGAAAAGTTTTTCATGTACCTTATAGAAAATTGAACGGGAATATTTTTTAATATTAACAATTTTTGCGTAGGACGCACCGTATAGAAGATAAAAACAAAGGACTGATTTTCGAAAGGGAATTCTAAAAATTGGTATATTTTGACCTCCCCATTTTGGACTTACTAATGACGTTTTGAGAAAACTATCTCACTCATTCTGTAGGAAATTTAATGGGGAACATTTTTTGATATAACTTATTTTGACGTAGAACCCTTATTTTCGGAGATATTAGCAAAAAATAGTTGAAAAACTGTTTTTTGCGGGGTTTTAACCCCCTCCAGTGGTTAGCTCACCCCCTACGGGTGACAACTTTTTATACCTTGTTAAGGACACCATTCTACACATATAATGCGAAATTCAGCTCACTACCATTTTTTTCCAGGTTTGGTCAAAAAATGAACTTATTTCCCTGTACTAATAACTCCATATCTATGGATTGTACCAAAAAAAAGTTCACAACAGTGGTAGTAAATTTGGAGTGGAATAAAATTGTATCGAACTATTTTGTTTGTAAGAGTGATTCATGAGGAGGTAAAATGCAAAATTCAATTTTTGTGAAGTTTTTACCTCTTTTCCCCATGTTCTTACTTTGTATCCATGGAAAGTTTTAATGTATTCCTCGAGCTATCATTCGCAAGAAATTTTCGTTAGAATTATTTCTCACAAAAGACCTTTTACCTGTTTAGATTTTCTAGTCTGTTGCTCCAAAAAAAATTGGGTGTTCACTTACAGAAAAAGAAAAAAAAATGCTCGTTGTATGGTTATACGTATTTGAAACGCTGACGATAGAACTCATTTTCATTCTCTTATAAATCATTAATAATAATACCTAGTTCATTCTATTGATCATCTATTCTCGTATTGCGCTTCAAACAAAGCACCTCAGAAAAAGTACGCTCGTACTTGTCTAAAAACGCTAGCAAATAGCTCGTTTTTACATGAATCGTTCAAAATCACCTTTAACGCTCGTTTGGTGATAAAATAATCATTTTCTCTGTTGTGATTATATAGTGTAAAGAAATAGCGAAATTTTATTTACGGAATAAAAAGGCAAGAATTACGATATATGTGAAATTTTTTTATGCTAATTTTAATCTTGGCGACGTAAACATTTCTCTGTATCATGTTGGTTGTTCGAGGAAGCATCGTATGTATTGTAGGATTAATTATAAGTTTACAAGGAGTATTGCGTAAGTATGAATTCGTATGTTTTGAAATTTTAATTATTTAAATTTGTATCATTATGACTCCAAAAACAATCGAACCAAGGTACCGTCAAGTTCCTAAAATCTAGTTCTGTGACTATACCTACCAGGTAATCAGTGTGTTGTGAAAAAAATTGATCAATTTCTTCTGCGTTGTTACAGCTGTACAATTGCAGTACTCTATAAAAAATGAACATTGGTTAGAAGAAGTTCGAGTAAGAGAAATATTTATTTTAATCAAAATTATATCGTGCGCAAGGTCGTAATGAAAAATATATAGGTATATACGACTAGGTAATGCCATATTGTTCTTATATGTGTTCACAGTGGGGATTCACGATTGAACTCGATTTGCCACAGAAACAATGTAATTTGGATGTACAGTTGACCAGGTATACTACATCCATTACACTACTTTTATTCTACTAATGCGTATGCGTATTAAAAATTATGTTCGTTTTTCTTTTCTAGAAATCTTACAGTAAAAAATTTTGTGGAAATAACTGATAACGTAGAAGGAAAAGTCATACAACGAGCGAGTGAAGAAGTGAGCCCTTATTAATGTACCTATAAGTATATTGAGTGAAATTAAAAAATCATAAATATTTAAATTATTTTTAATAAATTAAGAAAAAAAAATCATGTATAAGAATTATGAAGTAAAATAAACTTAATCGAAGAAAAATGTTATTTAGGACAATGAAACGTGCCATTATATTGGAAAGATTCCAGATGTACCTGATTCATGGGTTGCTTTAAGCGTGTGTGATGATATCGAGTATTACTTCATACTTTTTTATTTCTTCGACTGTTGATTTTCGATGGATACCGGATAGCGGGTTTTTTCGTTGCAGAGGAATAATATATGATGGTCTTGGAATATATAGTATTAACAATCGAACTTTGAGAAGTACTTATGGAAAGACTGAAATGGCTCTTGTAGATGGCGAGGGAAATATTGAAATAGACTTTGCTTGTGGTGGTGGTGATAATAGTGAGTAGTTACAGATTTGATTAAGATTACTCCCCAATTTATTAAAGTCGTGTCTCAGCACCCTAATCAAGGTGAAAAGGTGATGAAACCTCATTTAGCTGAAACGTTTAATTATTGCCCTTTTTTTAACTTTTTGCAGCAGGTATACGCATTTGAATGATTATTATTTTGAATTATTCGTTGTTTTTAAATTTTTCAAAAATTCTAGAAATTAAAAAAAATCAGTTTTTATTTTTTGAGATTCAAAAAAAAATCGGTTATCGTAAGAATTTGAGAAATATTTATTTATTAATAATTTAAAAAAAAAAAAAGAAAAACTTAGTAGTCAAGGGACAAGGTTCGTAGGTTCATATACCTATGATTTTTACTATTATTTTTTTCATTAATATCGATAATTGATAATATATTATGCTCATAAATAATACTACTTTTATGGAATGAAATATGCGAACTCTCGATATAAATGGAAAATTAAATTAAAAATTGCAATTTTCAAATGAATTGAATTGTAAATGAGTTTTTTACGTACGTGTGGGTAAAATTTAATTGAAGAAAATATGAATTAAGAAATACCTTTACAAAATTTATGAACCCTTTAAATATTTCTGTGTAATGGACTTTAAAGGCAGAAAATTTTTATTTTGATAAGAGAAATGGACTATGAAAAACTAATTGCTTGATGGTCCCTTGAAAACTCGAAAAAAATTCGATTCTCAGAGTTAATGAAGGACCTGCCAAAATGAAGTAATTTTTTTTTTTAATTTAAAATATTGAAATAATTTACTTTTTTCAGGTAATTGGAAAATTTTTATGTTCAAAAGTGGCATCTTGTCATTTGAATTGGCCAAAATATATAATGTAAAGCTTTGTGTGGCTATGTTAGGACATATAAAGATCAAATTCGATAAAACCTTTGACTATATACCCCTGGACCGCTCGAACTCATTGTTCAGAATAGCAGAAATTTCTGTCGATATCAAGTGAACGCTCTCGAACCAAAATACGTCTGCGCATGCGCTTGTTCAAAGTTATCAATATTATTTCGAGTTTCCAGTATAACAAGCTTCGACCATATACTATGGACTGCTAATAATATGGTCGTACAGAAACGAACACCAAAGTGAAGCAAACAATAACAACATCATAGATGCGCTCGCACATGCTTAGTGATATTTCAAGAATGAAAATGAAAACGCATCGAAATTTTCAATGATAAGAATGTTAAATCAACATCAAACTACTGATTTAATTTCATTAATAATACTCTATAATTAATATTACATTAAAAAAAGCATATTAATAATTATTTCATTGAAACTACGCATGCGTCAGCGCATCTAACTACTGTTGTTGTTGGATTCAGTTTCTACCATTTGAACTAGCAGTCCATAGTATATGGTCGAAGATAACAAGTTCAACTGATATAAGCTGTTCCTGTTATCTTTAACTCGCGCATGCGCAGACGCATTTTGGTCTGAGAGCGTTCACTTGAAATCGACAGAATTTTTCATAGAACTTAGATTCCGTGAAATTCATCATTGGATGAAATTTGATCCTCACAAAATGCCAGATATAATTTGATGAAATTAAATCAAACGAAATCTATAATGCGTTTTGAATAAAATGTAATCAGGTTAGACGTTATATTTTCATTAAATTTAGTAATGTTACCCATATCTAATTTTACTCGAAATATATCAAATTTTATCAACTTTGATCAGATTAAAGCAAATTATATCCAGTCAAACTTCATGATAAACGTTAAAAGATTTTGATGAAATTTGATCAGTTATCTTTTTGGTGAGTAAGTTATGTTTTTTCAAAAAAAAACAAACGAATGCCCTAAATTTATGAGAAATAGTAGGGACCAAGTAAGAACTATTTCATTCTTTAGATGACAAGATATAACTTTTCAATAACAAAAATTTTTAATTTTCAACCAATTATAATTTTATTTAATTTCCAAATATTTGAAAATTTTGACCTCATCGCAGATGTTCCCATTAACTTCGAGGATTGGCATTTTTCCATTTTTCACGTTTTCTGTATCATGTAATTTAGCTAGGTAACGCTTCTCGCTCGCTGTTTAAATTTTTCAAAAAAAAAAAAACACCATTTGAAAATATCTTTTGAAACGTTTTGCCTCATTACATAATAATTTATTGATATTTGGTCACCTTTTCTTCTTACTTGAAGTATCTACACTTGTTTTACATAATTTTCAGATAAATATGTACCGGATATTGAAACAAATGAAACGTGCAGGGTAATGTTCAATATTTTTTTTCGCGTGTTACCTCAAAAACGAAAATAGTTACGTCTTGTAATAGTAATATTAAGAAAAAAATTTATTCACAGTTCAAACGAGTCGACTTATCAGAATCTTCGAAGTATTTTATAGAGATGGCGTTAGTAATAGACAGGAGTGTAAGTAACGATTTTTGGCGTAGAGGAAGACTAATTCAAAATCATTACAAGGATATTATAAATGTTGTAAATGCGGTAAGCTTTCATCATATCATTATTTCATTACATATGGACGTACGTGAGTAGATATTTTAAAACAAAGAATTATTCGTTTCTGTTGTCATCTTCGATCATCACGTTCATCGGAGCTACGGTAGTGACTTAGACGGCTTCGGCGGTTATGCTTCGGATTTGCTTAAACGCGCGAACATGTAGATCATGTTCAGTTATTAACGTACGTAATCGTAATATCTTCAGGAATAGAATTAATTTAGTTAATGAATTGCTCGTTGTTTCGAGTAGGACCTCAATGATCACTATTCAACAGAAGGATGGTAGTAGTAGTCTAGTGAAAGCTGCAGCCAAATTTGGTGGCATGTGTCATAATGAAAGTTATAGTATGATCAAAGACTCGTGGAATCTTCAACGGACAGCATCTCTTATATCACTTCAAATAGCCCGTAGTTTGGGCGTAAGTTCGTATGAGATCGAAGATGAATGTTTTTTTAGGTTTGTTGTTCCTAGTTTTAACGTTTGTTTTTTCAATGAATAAGAGATTAAAAAAATGATGACTTGAATAAATCTGTTGAACAGTTCACGTCAGAGTAATTGCTCCTTTGAACCAATCGAAGAAATGTTACAAAGCAATTCATCATTCCTTTGTCTGAGGAACAAACCTATTGCTAAGTATATAATTTAATATTCGATTTTTCAAACTTATAATTAATGAATAAAAATAATAAAATTAACGTTTATGTCATTTTAGTGCATTAATCGACGATTCAAACCAGAGTGAACTCGTAACTATACTTTCTTCGGAATCGCATCTTTTAATTTTGTCCTTTCTCGGCATCATTCTACTTTTGAGTTGTCTTTTTACCGACTGCTGGAAAAAAATGTGGTTATCTACGGGTTGCAATGCTCGAATTGCACCAATGGGCGGGTATGAAGTTTACCAATGATGATTTACTTTATTAATTTTTCATTTAGTTATTGTAAATAATTTGGAAAACATTATAGTCTTGCACCACCAGCAAACGTACCACCGCAGGTTGCTGTTAACCACATTGATCAACATCCGCCTCGACATTGGCAACGGCTGCGAAATTATCTTGTAAATGAATATCTTCGAAGAAATGACTAACAAAGATGAAAACATTATGGATTCATCGAAAATTAATCGTTTTATGTTAGCAGTTCCAACGAGATACCAACAATCAAGTTGAATCTTCAGTTTTTGTCAATAAATGTGAAATTTTAATCATATACGAAAACATTTGAAACGTGTGAAATTGATTTTTGCGATAATAAGGATTTTTTGCAATATTTTTATTAGTATTATTTCTATTAGAGTAGAGAATAGATAACGACGTGAGTATTTTGTTTGAATTTTTTAAAATGTATATACCGTACGTACGAAAGAACGTCGTACAAAGAAAGCACCAAATTACCTTTTGTGGTAGCTTGAAATACTGTTATACTACATCACTGCCTATGAATACGTTGTGATTAGTTGTGCTAGCAGAAATCAGTGTTACCAATATGTTAGATAGGTATATTCCCATCCATAATGTTGTATCGTGAAATTTCAAATTAGGTTAATGAAAGTTAATAAGTAACTAGGTCTTTTTTGAATTTATATAGATGCTTATTAGACTATTACAAGTTAAATGCTCTCTAAACAAATCGATTTTTGTGGAATGGGAATCACGAAGATCTGAAGTATTTGTACATATTTCTCCCAACATCGTGCCTCCTCCCCATCTATTCCAAAAAAAAACAAGGAAATGGCTTTTTAGCTGAGATAATTATTTCCATATCAGCAAATATGCAATTTATTAATGAAGAACTGTGTATAAATAATGAAATCGACACCTCTAAGAACCTAATAGAGTATTTATAATGACTGGTCTGTGTTCTAATTGGTCATATGTTACGCACGTAATGACCAATCATAACGCTAGAATGTGATAAAATGTAGGTAGTTTCATTTCTACCTTCCTAGATAATATCGTTTAGTTTTCAGTGAATAAACAAATCGATTTTTGTGGAATGGGAATCACGAAGATCTGAAATATTTGTACATATTTCTCCCAACATCGTGCCTCCTCTCCTATCTATTCCAAAAAAAAACAAGGAAATGGCTTTTTAGCTGAGATAATTATTTCCATATCAGCAAATATGCAATTTATTAATGTAGAACTGTGTATAAATAATGAAATCAACATCTCTAAGAACCTAATAATTGAATTTGACAGGAAATTTTTTTCCCCAAGAAATAAAGGAGTCGACAGATTCGAAATCGACGTGTGCATAGGTAGCGCTAGTGTCACGCTGTTTGAAAAGGGGTAGAAAAAACCTTTCACATTACATTTATACAGGAACGTTTCTGTTTTCATAAATTTCTCAAAAACGACGGCATTTGTGTAATTTTTTGTTGGAACAACTTTTAAAGATAATTTAATTTACTTTAAGTTTAGTTCTAATGAAAAATCGTGTATCTGCCATCGTTTTCAAGAAATTTTTAATATACTAGAGCTCGTCCATATAAACTCTACAAATGAAAATCATTTTCTACACAGTTTTCAAGTTTATCCTTCTTTATATCGCGCACCACAATCATCTAGTTTCTCATGTCAATTTCGAATTGAGAATTTTTCGAAATTTTAGCGAATAATTATTTAAATCTTGAAATGAGAAACTTTTTCCTCAAATTCGAGGTTGTTCATTCAGAATCATAATGATTTTTGGGTGAAATTTTCTCAATTTTTCCCTGAAAAATACCCAATAAAGAGGAGCTTATGTATACTCCGAAAAAAATACGATTGTAAATTCGAGAACCTGTTTGCTTGAAACTCTGAAAAACCATTTATTCCAAAAAACGGAGTATATCACCGAAAAAATACGCTCTTTTGTCCAGAAACTGGTTTCTTCCAAAAAGTGGACTACAATCCGGGAAATACGATTTCAACTTCTACAACCGGGTTCCTTGTAACTCTGGAAACCCGGTTTTTCGGAAAAATACAATATACTTCGGAAAAAATACGCTTATAACTCACCAAACTGGTTTTTTCAAACGTACGGTCTTACACTTCAAATAAAGTTACGCTTTCAGCTCTGAAAAATCGTTCTTTCGTAGAAAAATATAATATGTACCTACTCTTGAGAAATTTTCCAGAAAGGTAGAATGGGAACAAATTTGATCAATATTGATGTAATGTGATGAAATATGATGAAATTTTATCGAACAAATCAAAGTT
Organism: Phenacoccus solenopsis; assembly: GCA_009761765.1. NCBI lineage: Eukaryota > Metazoa > Arthropoda > Insecta > Hemiptera > Pseudococcidae > Phenacoccus > Phenacoccus solenopsis. Next base: position 10,925,938 of record CM019755.1, on the reverse strand, counting down.
GATCAAAAGATATAAAATTAGCAAAATTTGATGAAATAGAATTTAATCCAATCAAATTTGACCCAAAATCCCAGGAAAAAAGGAATTAATCATAATTGATCATAAAAATGACCAGATATAATTTGATGAAATTTTGTCTAATTTGATGAAAATCTATCTAATTTGATGATGTCATATATTAGTATTCATGAAGATCAAATTTGATCAAATTAGATCTTATTACGTCAAATTTGATTACTTTATATCTAATTTTGTAATTTTTGTCGAAATATATCAAATTTCATCAAATGTAATCAATTTTGATGAGATGATATCAAGTTGCATCTGGTCAATTTTATCATCAAATTTTATCATATTTGATGAGTTTTAATCAATTTTGATTTTTTATCCTAGGATGCTAATATAGTCGATGAAATGAGATCAAATTTCATTCATTTGATAAAATGTCATCGAATTATAGGTACCTATTAGTTCCTTTTTTGATCAAAATTAAATTAATTCCTTTTTTCTTGGGTACCTATGCTTTCAAGTTTCAACACCAAAAAACCGTTTATTCAGTTTAAAAACATTTTTTCAGTCCTTCCCCTTTGCACATTTTAAAAACCACTTGAAATCTGGTAATTTTGTTTTCGATTTTTCACCTACTTTTTCAAGTGTGTTTTTTCACTAAGGAAATGAGCACAATTTTAGTTACATAAATAAAGTCATTTTCCATTACCCTGAAGACATCCCTCATCCGCTTCTACACCGCTTTTTGCTTTCACCGCCGCTTCTCAAAACGAATTATTCTCAATAACTTGAAATGTAGATGATAAAGTTCACCTTCATTCATGAAAAATTATTGATAATAATTTCTTACACCTTTACCAATCATCTATTTATTTTCGCTTTTCAATTCATGCATAGGTAGGTTAAAAGAAGTCGTTCGCATATGATCAATTGTCACCAACAACAATCATGTTTATACATGATCTGATAAAAATGGTAGGTATTTTACATTGAGATATGATTATGATCAGTTTCTCTGTTGTGGCCATATACGTATACAGCGAAGATTTTGAAATTTTAATTGCAAATTTACGTGGTAAAAATTATAACTGATGTTAAATATTTAATCCTCCGGACGTAAACATTTTGTTTTTTATCATGTTGGTTGTTAGCCAACTCTTCGTGCTCATTTTGGGGCTGTTCTTAAGTTTTCAAGGAATAATGTGTAAGTACCTGTGCTACTTTCATATAATTCGTTCGAAAAATAAATTGCTTTATTACTTGCGCTTCAAATATTTTGAGCTTTGCTCACCAAATGTACTAAAATTGTTATACGTACATTACCTATATTGAAAAATCCAAGAAATTCTTCATGCCTACTGTTATTGTTTATGAAGAAGTTGATCATCCTTTTTCTTGATTTCACAGCTGAACAGTTCCCGTACTCTAAGCAAAATCATTCTCAATACCAAAATCCAAAGGTAAAAGAAAAACAGAATATTTTTTCGGCAGTAGTTTCACAAGTAGAGTTTTTTCTGAAAAAAAAAAAAAAAAAAAAAAATGTTAAAGTTTTATTATGTTGGTAGGAAGGATTCACGATTAAACTCGACTTGGAAAAGAATCATTGTTATTTGGATCTTCATTTAAGCAGGTCTGGTGATTTTAACTATTGCATGATTTTTATCTTTATATATTTCCTTTTGATTTTTTTTCTCTCTTCTTATAGGCATCTCATAGCTAACGGTTTTGTTGAAATATTTCAAACAGAAAATCAAAAAAATAATACAGAACGGAAACCAGAAGTGAGACTAAATTAATTAGATGTAGCTAATGAGTAAAATTATAATATGAGGAGTATATTTTCGTAGCTAACAAAAATATAGATTTATATTTTTCTAATTTACCAATTTTATACTAAACTTGGTATTAAAAAAGTATAATTTTGCAATTCAATTATTTTACAAGAATTGTTAATACATATAAGGATACAAAAATGAAATAAAAAATTGATGAAAAAATTATGTATACAGGAAATGGAATTATGTCATTATGTTGGAAAAATTCGTCACGTTCGTAATTCATGGGTTGCTGTGAGCACTTGTGAAGGAATAGAGTAATTACATTTTTAAATCACTTTCGTAATTCTTAATTTATTTGTTTCAATTTTTTTGACATTTCAAACAGCAAGTATAGATGTGGAATAATTCTGTTTTTTTTTTCAGTGGTTATTTGTATGATGGTCGTGGTACATATAATTTTACGGTCCCTTTATGTGTTCATTGTATACAAACTATTTGTACATGGAAGTACAACACAATATTTTTTAAATTTAAATGAAACTATCTTGATGATGGTAAAAAAAATTGCTATGAAAAAAATTTGTGGTAACTCTTTTTGCCTATCTTTATTTGCGAAGGAGCTACGATGATTTAAAATTTTTCCAAAATTCTATTTTTTTAAATTTAATTGAAATCGTTCATTCAAGTAGGTACCTAGGATGGTAGAAAAAATGCATTAAAAATTGTAGCAAACACTTTTTACCTATCTTCATTTTTGAAGGGGCCAACAATTATTTCAAATTTCCCCATGATTTTTTTTTCTAATGTGACTGAAATCATGGAAAAATTAAAATTCAAATATGTATGTTTTGCTTATCTTCAGAATTGAAGGTGTTTCAGCAATTCCTATCACAACACGGATTCGGTATTAGTTTAATTTTGCGCGAAAAAATTGTTATATGTAGGTTTCACAATGACTTTGATTCTGTCTATTATTTTTCATTCAATCCTCAGCCCTTCTTCGAAATATCCAATCATGAGTAATAAAAAATCATCGGAAAATTTGAAATCATTGTAGCCCCTTCAAAAATGAACATAGGCAAAAAGTGTTTGCTACAATTTTTAATGCATTTTTTCTACCATGCTAAGTACCTATCTCGGCTCCTTTAACAAGTAGGAAAGCCAAATCATCATACATGTCAAACGAGTAGCCCTACGTGTGGTATAAAGGAGCTCTCATAGCGAAATGAAACACTTTGCTGTAGGTTCTTTATTCGTATCTATTTCGTTTCAGATATGTCTGAAGCAGGAACAAGTGGCTTAAATGAGACAACTGGAAGCTTAGTGAATCAAACGACTAAGGTAGTATCGAATATTTCTTTTTTCGTATCATTTCACAAATTAAAGTGAACCATGCTTGTTTCGAGTAATAGTCGAAAAAAAAATTTAATTTACAGTTAGAACAAGACGACTCATTTGGGAATGCTACTCGTTACATAGAATTGATGTTAGTAATAGATACGAATTTTTACATAGGTTTGGATCGTAATACAACTCGAGTTTACCGTCGTTGCAAAGATATTGTAAATCTTCTGAATGCGGTAAGTTATAAATTATATTCTTTGATACAGTTACCCGGGAAAAAAGAACAGATCGAATTTCATCCACAAACTAATCAGATATAATTTGATACAGTCGGATCAAAGTTGATCATATTTGAACAAATTTGATATTTTCTGACAAATATTCCTAAAGTTCTAAGATAAACAGAACTGATCAAATTTGATCGAAAAAATAACCAGATATCATTTGTTAACATTTTATTAAATTTGATAAAATTTGATCTCATTTAATGGGATTCATGTAATAATATAGTATATGAATAACAAATTTAATGAAATTAGATGAAATGAAATCCAGTATCTTTTGGATGTATTTTGATCAGATTAGATTCTATTCTATCAAATTTTGATAACTTCTCACTAGAATCTAATTTTTGTCATAATAATTATCTATATCAAAATCCATCAAATTTCATAAACTTTGATTGTCTAGATTAAGTTTATCAACTTATAAGGTATTTGTTCAATTTATTGATAAAATTTCACCAAATTTTATGATTATTTGATAAATTTTGATCAAATTTGTTCGATTACTTTTTCCTGGATTATGAAGATGAAATGGAAATATGTAAATCGGTTTAAATTGGATCCAAAATATGTTGGATTTCATTTTGACCCAGTTTCATTGAATTTTATCAATTTTATTTTCACATTCTACGATAATTTGATTAAATTAGCGTAAATTGGAATTTCATCGAATTATATCTTGTCATTTTTTTTTGATAAAATTTGATCAATTTTTTTCCTGGGTTCTCAGAACAATCATTATAATATTTTTCGATTGTTACAGTTTTATCAAAAATTCAAATTATTTGTCGCTATCGTTGCCATTGATATTTGGAGCGTTACCAATAAAGTTAATATTCTTCCCGCCGACATCGATAATAGTTTAGAAAATTTAGGCACTTATGTTTCGGATTTGTTGACTTACGACCACGTGGATTATGTTGAATTACTTACGTACGTAATTTGCAAAATGTTCTCACTGCAGAACCTTCGAACATACTATGTATTCTTCGCTATATCATTTCATAGGAGCGAAAAACTCTCAATGAAGAAGTTAAATGGGACTAGTATTCAAGCAAATGGTGCGTCCAAATATCGTGGAATGTGTAGCCATAATGAAAGTTATGGTATTGTTTATGATACAATGAACTCTACAGACGTTCTATCAACTGCATCCATTTTATACCTTCAATTAGCTCATAATATGGGCTTAAAAAATGAAAAGAAGGAATGTTTTACTGGGTAGCTATAGATGTTTTACATATTTCTATAATGAATTTATAGGTATCATTAATTTAATTTTTTATATTATCTATGGATTGAAAATTATAATTATCATTCTGTTCACAAGTTCACAACAAAGCAATTGCTCTTACGAAGTGATAGAGAAAGTATTGCAGAACAACTCATTTCCCTGTTTGAACGATAAACCTGCCAGGTATGTTTAGTAAAATTATTCCAAAATATTATTAATCGTAGTAAATGGTGAATAACAATTGTTTATTGTGTTACTTCAGCCCATTCAAGAAGTACACCCCTGAAGTTTATAAAACGAGTGTTGAACCTTCGTTCGGTGAAACATGGGCCAAAAGATATGTTTATTTTATTATAATACTAGTTTCCGGAACAATAGCTGTATGGGCGCTCAACGAATATGGTGACTTAATTTGCGATAAATGTGTCGCATGGTGCTCCCTGTGTCGTTTTCGTGCACGGGTTAACCCACAAGAGGGTACGAATTTTGTTTAAAGATGCTTTATTAAAGTTGCTAATTTTTTATTCGATTTTAATTAATGTTGTGAAAAATATTAGACGTAGACAGCGAGAAGAAACCAACGAAAGAGCGCAAATCGAGGATGTTGCTCTTTAAATGACAACATAACTTGAATTAGATGATGATCGATGGGATGGTGCAAGAGAACGCTAGGTCCTTCATCAGTATGGAACTTATGTGTAGGTACCTTCGAAAGCAAGAAGAGCTTATCAACTCTTTGAATATTTTTGAAATCATTAATAAGCGTATGGTTGTTTTTCTGGGGGTGAAGTATTATGTACTCTCACGAGAAAAAAGGAATTATTCATGTTTGATAAAAAAAAAAAAATGTGTACCCAGGTATTAAATAATCATAATAGGTAGTGTAGATGAAGATTGATCAAATTCAATAAAATTGGTTCAAATGAAATGCAACACGTTTCAAATCGAAATTGATCACATAAATTCTGTTTTGTCAAATTTAATAATTTGATATCATATTTCATCAATTTGATAATTTGATATCATATTTCATCAAATTTGATAATTTGATATCATATTTCATCAAATTTGATCAAGTTTGACTCAGTCATATCAAATTATATCAGGTCGATTTGTTGATGAAATTTCATTAAATTTTATCATATTTGACGAATTTTGACCAAATTATATCAATTCCTTTTTTCCTAGGACAACAGTTGAATTTTGTATTTTTATTAAGTGTGTAATTGTTATAAGTTTCCAAGTCAAATTATTAACTAGAAATTCATTACAGTTTTATAAAAATGAGGGAATGAATGATGCTTCGTCAAATCAAGAATGAAATCCGAAATTTATGAATCAGTACATAAGATTACAAAATGCATGCAACTCATTTTTCTCGATTTTTGTGTTTAATGTTATTTTAAACTATTTATGTTTTTGCTATAATGAAAATTGTGAATAGTGTTTATGTTTTAGTTTTATGAAGTGAATTTTTATAGAAATAAAAAATATTACTTACCGATTGCGTTTGAATTGTGAATTTTATTCTTGTGGTTAGATGAAGTACTAGGGTTTTCGGACTCCAGAAACCCATTTTTTGAGGACACTTACACTATAAGATAGATTCCGGAAGTAATTTCACCTCAATATGCAAATACTCTTTTAAATGATGATGGAAAAAGGTAGTTGAAAATTGGTGATAGATTCCGTATCAAAATTCAAAAATTAGCCTTAATCGACGTATTGACGAAGATTAATGATTATTCGATTTAAAAAAGATTTTCTAGCAAACCGCGTTTTCGACACGAAGAACGCGAGTACGCGAAAAAAGAACGATAGATTCGAAATCAGCGACCTTGAATTAGTCGAAAACGATCATAATCTCGATTTTTTTGGATTCGTCGAAATTTCGAAAATTCCATGACTTGGCTTCTTTGTTTTTTGGGTGAAAAAATTTTCGGTCTCAGATTTTAGCGCAAGGTGCCTCATAAGGGGTATTCGAAGGTGTAGAGTCCATTTTTGCGGTCAGTTGTGCCCGAAACTGCGTGTTTCGGTCTCTTTATTGCAATTTTAGCGTTTTTTGAAAATTTCGTTCACGCCAAAAAACACGTTTTTCTTGCCGAATTACCGGTTTTCGGCCAAAACTGACCGCAAAAATGGACTCTACGCCTTCGAATACCTCGTATGAGGCACTTTGCGCTAAAATCTGAGACCGAAAATTTTTTCACCCAAAAAACGAAGTCAGGTCGTGGAATTTTCGAAATTTCGACGAATCCAAAAAAATCGAGATTATGATCGTTTTCGACTAATTCGAGGTCGCTGATTTCGAATCTGGCATTTTTTTTCGCGTACTCGCGTTCTTCGTGTCAAAAACGCGATTTTCACAGAAAAAATGCCATTTTCAGGCAAATGCCGTAACGATGGATGAAAACAGAGCACTTCGTTTTTGCATTGCTCCGTGAAGGATGATTGTTTTTTTCAAGCATTTGGAGAGTATGATAGCTTTTAACTTCCGTACAGCTTTCGTGATGATGTAAAATAATTCTCAACGAATAGAGCCCCCTGTTTTGGAATGTCATCAAATTCTGTCTTTCAACTAATCTCCCATCTTTCTCCCTACCCCCGTCACTTCTTTGTGTAATTATGGTAATTTATTTATTATTTTTTTGTTAAATTATTCTTTACGAAACAGACTAGATTGTAGTAACCAGAAAATAATATCACATTCGAATTGAAATAGGTCCCCAAATTTCATCGAAAGCGATACCTACTTTATTGTTTTTTTTTTAATTTTTTTTCAGATCTCCGAAAAATAGAATAATAAAGGGAAAGCAAGTGTTTCTCGTCAATGCATTTCAAATTTTATAAAAATGATGGAATTAGTGGCATCATGATTTTAATTTGTTGAAATTAAATATCACAACGCTTACATACTTACAACGTACTTCTTTAAGAAGCCTGTAAATGAGCTCATTTTCGTTCATCGAATAATCATGTACAACAATACGTAATATGTATTGTTACAATCACCGTATCATTTTCTTACAGGCTTAAAAGAAGACGCGTATATTTGTTAAGGACCGTCTTCTACAATCGTGTTTTTACATGATGGTATTAGAATTGTACTTCACATTCGAAAAGTGATAATGATCAGTCCCTCAGTTGCGATTATATAGGTTGAATAAATGATTAATTTTCGTTAAGCGAGTGTGTAAGAGTGAAAATAACATGTAGAATTTTTCATCCTACTTTCATCTTTGTGAAAGAACCCTTTCTTCATAATACCATGGATGTGGTTCCTGGAAAAGTAATACTTATTTTAGTATTATCGTTAAGTGTACAAGAAGTATTGTGTAAGTATAAATTTACGTTACGTACTTTGGAAATTTAATTATTTAAATTCATATTACATTGACTTCAAAAATAATGCCAAAAAATTCGTAAGTCCAAAAAATCTACCTTCATTGTCATACCTACCTGATATACGTATTTAAGTATTGGAATTGTATGTGAAAAATTGATAACATTTTTTCACGATTGTGCAGCCGAAGAATTCCAATATGCTATAACAAATCACTTTTGGTATGAAAATCTACTGGTAAGGATGTATAACTATATTTATATCTCTATTTGCATTGTACTTTTTAAGAGTGTATTTTAAGTTAATAGGTAATATTACATAATTATTGTTTTATATGTTCACAGGAGGGATTTACGATTCAACTCGTTTCGGAACAGAAGCAGTGCGAATTAGATCTTCACTTCAGCAGCAGGTTGGTACAGTGATTACAACTTTCGCACAATCTTTATCTTGCGAATACTTATATTTAAAAAATTCATGTCGTTTGCCTAAGGTATCTTATTGCTCCAAATACTGGTTGGCTTTCCCAAAAGGAAGTTGGAAAACCTATACAACATATGGGATTAGATGTGAGCATTAATTAATTATATAATCAGTGAAATTGTAAAGATAAGCCAACATAATTTTTAATAATTTTCTTAAGGATATCGTGTCATGCCATTACATTGGAAAAATTGTAAATATATCGAGTTCATGGGTTGCAGCCACCATATGCCGAGGAATCGAGTAATTACAGTTTTAATTCACTTTTCATCATTAATTCATTCCTTTAATCATTTTTTTCACTCTCGATTTCCAATGCATACAAGATAATGCAGTTTCTTGTTACAGAGGAGTGTTGTATGACGGTATTAGCAAATATAGTATGAAGAGTCCTGAGTATCACGTAAATGGAACATTGGAAAATTTCGGAATGATTTCTATTGAAAACCTCGTTCCAGATAAAGAAATGAACTTTAATTGTGGTAGTTATGATGGTAAGTGTCTGGGTGCACCAAAGTTTTTTTTTTTTTTCGAGTAAACGGAGTGAATGAGAAGTAATTGCCAAATGATCTTCAGAAAACATTCAGTAGTTGAAGCTTACACTTGCCAAAATGAGGTCAAAATTTGAGTAACTTGAGAAATTAAAAAAATATAATATATATTTATATCAAATTTCAGCATCCCAAGTGAATTTAAAAGGATGAAACAGATTTTTTAAGAAGTTTATCTACTGATTTACAAAGAATCACCACAGGAAAAAGGAATTCATTAAACATGATAACATTTGATTTATTCTGTCAAAAATTAGTTACCACCCATAAAGTTATTAAATTGTATGAAATAGGTAGGGGCTAATTTGTTCAAATTTGAGGCAAAACGTATTGGAATTTTTTTATTGTAATTTTATCAAATTTGATTGAATTTGATCTTCACACGATGATAGAATTGGAATAAATTAGATTCAATTTCATCTGATTATTTTATATATCAAATTGGATCAATTAGATATTTTTTTCTGGAATTAAAAAATTCTCGAGATAACAATTAAAAAACAAAATTGTTAAATAAAAATTAATTATTAAAATAAAAATATTATTTGAAATTATAAAAACTATAATTAAAAAGTAATAAATAAAAAGAAATTTTATTATAATATTTTCATTAAAAAATTAATTAAATTTCTTTACTTTAATCTAAAAAAATTAAAATTATTTAAAATTTTTTAATTAAAATAAAATTAAATAAACAAATAAAATTAAATAATTAAATATGAAAGGAAGAATTAATTTTCATGATATTTCAAATGTTATATCAATTCGAATCTCATGAATTCAAAAAAATCAGAAAATCATGCGAATATGATACAGTAAACATACCCATTGCTTTTAAAGATATCAAGTGTTGTATGATGTCACATGTATCTAGGTACCTAAGTGTATAGGTATTCGTGAGAATCATTTCATAAACCACTTTAATTGCCCGCATCAAATTTAATGTTTAATGGAATCTAATACCATTTAAGTAAATAGATAAAATTTGATCAGATTAGATCCTACTTCATTTAATTAGTTATAAAGCTACCAAATTTGATGAAATAGGATCTAATCTGATCAAATTTGTTCCAAGAGGTATTTGAATTTCATTTGATCAAATTTGATCTTCAAATGATGACATAATTTCATCGAATTAGATCAAATTTTATCAAATGTTACATTTTGTCACATTATTAGGTATATCTAGTCATTTCTTTGATCAAAGTTGATAAAATTCCTTTTTTTTAAATGAAAGTTCACTCCATAGTGAAAACTCATAATTTGAATACGATGAATCAAAATATTTTGAAACTTAACATCGTCAGAAAAGTAAGAGCACGCGTTCATGCCAGAAAAAAAGGAATTGATCGTTTTTCATCGATAAGTATACGTAATAAAATTTTTAGAAAAAAAATTCATCAAATTGATTAGATTTCATTAAATAGAGGATTTTCTTAATGAAATATGATAAATAAGTCCCATCAAATTCGAACAAAACTTGATGCAGTCCTTTTCTCATTTGATGCCAATACACTGTGTCTATAAGTGATCTTATAGTATCCCAATAAATCAGAAAGTACTTTTATTTGAAATTTAATTTAAAATTCTCGACTTTGAATGTAGAAATTTTCAGGGGCGTACCGAGGATATTCTTCAGGGAGGAGGGAGAAACCAAAAATTGCCAACTAAATTGCCAACTATTTTTTTGCTCCACGAAAATAAGATGTTAAATAAGATATCACAGTTTTGCTAGTCTTCAAAAAATTTAAAAATAGCTGTAATAATACTGCGCAAGTGGTCAAGTTTACCAACTTTACGCTAAAACTCCAAATTTACCAACTTTCCAAAAGCCAAGGGGAAAAGCTCCCCCTCCCCCCTTTCGGTACGTCTCTGGAAATTCTTTGGTATTAAAATATTAAACTGATTTCTTACTAAATTTTTCTAATGTATTCTTCAGTTAAAAAAAAAAGTTATTTTTAATTAAGCTGCAAACTGTAAAGGTGCTAAAATCAGTTGAACACAGTGTATAATTTGATCATATTAGACAGAATTCCATCAAATTTGATCAAATATACGATCAACTCTTTTTTTTCCTAGGTAGCTAATTTATTTTTTAAATGTATCGACTTTCGTTTTGAATACTTAAATGCCACGTGACTTCTAAAAATTGGTAATCCATTTCAGACACGTTTAAAGAGGAAAGTGGCACAGTTGAGAAGTCCAGGGTATGAATACCTATTTACTCTTACGAGTTACTTTACAAACGAAAATAATCACCCGTTTTCGAAATGATTGTTTTTTTAAATACAGTTTGACTCAGACCACATATACAAAACTTCAACGTATTTCGTGGAAATGGTAATGGTCGTAGATTGGAGTTTCTACGCAGCTTTGAGTCGCAATAAAACGCAAGTTTATGCCCGTAGCCAAGAAATTGTGAATATCGTTAATGCGGTGAGTTTTCTTCAATCGTATGTTGAGAACAAACGAGCGAATTATTTCTTTACTTCATTTCATTTGTGCAGTTCTACCGGCACGTCCATTTATTCGTTACTCTGGTCAACATCCATATTGAAAATGAACCCGGAGTGATCACACATACCTTGGAAGGTTTCAGTGACTACGCATCGGATTTCTTTGATCGTTATGATAATATAGATAATATTCAATTGCTGACGTATGTAATAAGCGTACCTATCTTCAGTTGTACAAGTTTTAGGCATTGGTATATCACACAGTTTTGTTAGGTAGGCAAAAACCAATTACCATTCAAGTGAATGGAACTAATGTTGACATAAAAGGCACAGCCAGAATGGGAGCTATGTGTGAACGGACAGGACACGGTATAATCGAAGATAGGATGAGAAAGTCGGACATTTACATGACGGCTTCAACTCTATCGCTTGCATTAGCTCTTAATTTAAATGCAGTTTTAAATGAAACGGACGAAGGATGTTATACAAGGTTAGGCATTACTATATATTTTTATCATTATTGTTATTCTTATTATTCAACTTCATAAACGTAGGGTTAAAAATTTAAATTTTCATTAATATGTTAAATATATAGAGAGCTACCGCCGAGTAATTGCACCTTTGAATTATTGAAGGATGTGTTGCGAACTAAATCATTCATGTGTATGATCAACAAACCTCGTAGGTATGCTCTGTATTCAATTCCTAATTACACTTCACATTTAATTTATATTGAATAAAGCGATATTAATGATCAATACTTTGTGCGATTTTAGGTTAATCCCTAAAGAAGAAAATGTTCACTCTCTTGCGCTGGAGATAGGTCTGTGGTTTCTATGGGCCATACTCGGCATTTTATTTGCATCAGCGTTTTTTTTTCTAATTTGGATGATTTATAAGGCCATAACGTTTTTATGCTGTGAAGGGTATGAACTTTACATATAACTTACTTTAATTTTTTTTCAATCTCTGATAAATTTTTAATTTAGAAAGTCTTAGTATCCCATCTCATTGACAAGAACCGTGGAAAATACGTTGGTGCGAGAATGGAACTGTAGTATATCCAACAAATAAATTCGCTTCACTCATTTCTTCTTGATTAAGGATACACGGTGTTCCATTTCGGGCGCACCACCCGCAAATGGCAGATAGGACAACTCAAGTTACATACATGTATCATGGTTTGTCCGCCTAAAAATTGGAAGGGGCCGAGTTATGCTAGATTGTAAGAAAAATTTGCTCACAGTGTTGATGAAATAGAAACATTTATTTCTCACGAATTACAAACGATAAAACTTTGCAGCTTGCTTTGGCATGTTAGGTATGTGACGAAGTTTCTCTGGTATAGAAATGGCGGGAGTAGAGGAGCTAGATGAGGAGATATAAGAAAATTAGTACAGAAAAACATGCGAAAAAAAAAGGCGTATATTTTAATTTTTTCTATATAACTTTTGAAATTGTCCTATCAAGACCCCTCTTTAAAAATTTCTTATTGATGAGAAATGTGTTCCCTACAAAATATAATGGATGAGTACCTCCTAGATAGTTTTGATAATGAGAAAAAAAAATTCGAAAGAAATTAATTTTTTCCAAAGTTTTTTTTTTTTCAAAAAATTCATTTTGAAAATTTTTATTTCACGAACTACGAATGATAAGAAAGCGCGTTTAGTTTCAACTCGTGAAGCATGGAATGAGGTTTCTCCGGTGTAAAAATGGTGAGGATAAGGGAACTAGAAGAAGAGATATGAGGAAATTAGTACAGAAAAACATGCGAAAAATAAGGTGATTTTTCTTATTTTTTGAACATAACGTCTGAAATCGCTCTATCAAGGCCCCTCTTTAGTAATTTTGTATTGATGGGAAACATGTTCCCTACAAAATGTAGTAGGTGAGTACACCTAGAGAGTTTTGACTACAAGAAAAAAAAATAGGAAAAATTTTATTTTTTCGATTTTTTTTTTTTCAAAAAATTAATTTTGAAATTATTACACAAACTACAAGTGATGAGAAAATGTCATCAATTTCAACTCGTGAAACATGCAGGGAAGTTTCTCTGGTAAGAAAATGACGTGATTAGAATGGTTAGATAAGAAGATATGAGAGAATTAGTAATTGACGAGAAAAGAAGTGAATTTTTTAGTTTTTTCAAAATTACTTTAATATTACTTCATCAAGGGCCGTCATTAAATTTTTTGTTTATTGTTTAGGCATTTGTCCTCTTCAAGATGTGATAAGCGGAAGATAACCATGTAGCATGTATTGAAAGATGCAAAATTCGGAATAATTTTCAAATTAGTTGGTCAAAACTTTAAAAAAATCACCTTATTTTTCGCATGTTTTTCTGTACTAATTTCCTCATATCTCTTCTTCCAGTTCCCTTATCCTCACCATTTTTACATTAGGAAACCTCACTCCACGCCACGCTTCACGAGTTGAAATCAGGGTCGGGCATGATCCGAATAAACGTGATCCGAATCATGATTCGGATCACGAACTTTGATCCGTTCAATGATTCGAATCCATTTCGAATTAATGATTCGTGATCCGTGATCCGAATACTTTTTTGTTATTATCGAATCGCGAATCAGCGAATCCTGTATTAAAAATTTCAAATTCAGAAGCCAAAAAAAGGAAACAAACAAAGCATTCAAAGCAACAATTGGTTACAACTAGGGTACTAAAGGATGGGGGTAAAATGGGTCGCCGCCATATTTGTTCTGTTGTTTACATTTTTTTCTCTTTCAGTGGCTATATCACAGGAAAGAGAGTTTATCGCATTGTTCATGATTCAATTTTTGTAATAAATTAATCAAAAGTATCAAAAGCACAACAATAAATAAACTTTCAAGACAAAAGTTCACAAATCCACTTTTCAGCTCAACTTGATAAGAGAAAAAAATGTAAACAACTGAACAAATATGGCAGCGACCCATTTTACCCCCATCTTTTAGTACCCTAGTTACAACTAATAAGTTATATATTTCAAATTCATAATTTTAATGCCCACGAAAAACTGTTGTTTACATTTTTTCTCTTTCAGTGGCTATATCACAGGAAAGAGAGTTTATCGCATTGTTCATGATTCAATTTTTGTAATAAATTAATCAAAAGTATCAAAAGCACAACAATAAATAAACTTTCAAGACAAAAGTTCACAAATCCACTTTTCAGCTCAACTTGATAAGAGAAAAAAATGTAAACAACTGAACAAATATGGCAGCGACCCATTTTACCCCCATCTTTTAGTACCCTAGTTACAACTAATAAGTTATATATTTCAAATTCATAATTTTACACTACAAAATTATTTGAAAAAAAAAATTTGATCCGTGATCCGTGATTCGGATCCCAAACTAATTTTGATTCGTGATCCGTGATTCGGATCGTTTTTTTTTTTTGATTCTGCCCAACCCTGGTTGAAACTAAACGCGCTTTCTTATCATTCGTAGTTCGTGAAATAAAAATTTTCAAAATGAATTTTTTGAAAAAAAAAAAAAAACTTGGAAAAAAATTAATTTCTTTCAAATTTTTTCTCTCATTATCAAAACTATCTAGGAGGTACTCACCCATTATATGTATTTTGTAGGGAACACATTTCTCATCAATAAGAAATTTTTAAAGAGGTGTCTTGATAGGACAATTTCAAAAGTTATTTGCAAAAAATAAAAAAATTCGCCCTTTTTTCGCATGTTTTTCTGTACTAATTTTCTCATATCTCCTCATCTAGCTCCCCTGTTCCCGCCATTTCTATACCAGAGCAACTTCATTCCATACCTCACATGCCAAAGCAAGCCGCAAAGCTTTATCGTTTGTAATTCGTGAGATATAAATTTTTCTATTTCATCAACATTGTGAGCAAATCCTTCTTTCAATCTGGCATATCTCGGCCCCTTCCAATTTTAGGGAGACAAACCATGATACCTGTATGTAACTTGAGTTGACCTATCTGCCATTTGCGTGTGGTGCGTTCGAAAAAGAACACCCTGTATAGTATCCGTGATGTAATACGTTGGGTATAGCAAAGCAAATAAATAATTTGCTTTTGCTAATAAAAAGTAAGAAAAGAATAATGAAGTCTTCAGCATATTGGCTAGATACTTATTTTTCTATAATCAACGAATAAGTAGCGCGCGCCACTCGGCAGGTATCAGATTATTAGAAGTTTTAGATGTATTAAATTTGCTGAGGAGAAATTATTTCTCCTCAAATTCTTAATTTAATTTTTTTTGTTGTGATGTTCGTAATCTTTGATGAATTTCAAGGTGAATGATAGAGTTGAAAAATTAAAATAATGAAAATTCAATTTTTAAACATGTCAATAAGTTCAACTTTTGAGAAAGCGAATTAAAGGAAAATAAAGAATTAGCAAAAATTTCACACATTTCTCTACAATCGCTTAGCAAATATTTTAATTTACTGTTTTGACTCTGAAATTTTTTGCGTTTTCAATGACAAACTTTTGTTTTTTTTTTTGGCAACAGAGGAAGAGCACCACCACAAGTGCATGAATACGTTGGAATGCAGGCAAGACAGACAAAACGAATAGCAGAGATTGAATCTATTCAAATGCGAGTACTAGGACCTATAGAAGAGAGAGAATATACTGCAATAAATATAGAGGAGGAAACAAATCTTGAAGATGCTGAACATCGTGAAGATCCTGAAACGGGTTTGCGTAAAAGAAAATTGCGATCACAAGGATCAACAGAGAGTGAAAATGCTGCAATAAATACAGAGGAGGAAAGAAATCTTGAAGATCCTGAACATCGTGGAGATCGTGGAGATCGTGAAACGGGTTTGCGTAAAAGAAATTGCGATCACAAGGATCAACAGAGAGTGAGAATGCTGCAATAAATACAGAGGAGGAAAGAAATCTTGAAGATCCTGAACATCGTGGAGATCTTGGAACGAGTTCGCGTAAGAGAAAATTGCCATCACAAGGATCAACAGAGAGTGAAAATGCTGCAGTGAATATGGAGGAGGAAAAAGGTACCGAAGATACTAGAAAACGTAAGAAACGTTCGCGTAGAAGAAAAAAACGAAGAAAATCATAAGATTTCGTACTTCCAATAATCGACGAGGGAATGATAACTTTGCGGAATCCCTTGGAAATTTTCAACTGGTAATAACGTTGATTTTTAGCCAACTCTAGTGATTTAGACTGTTTCGAAATAAGAGCGTTTTAATTATTAAATTTGAAGCATATGAATAAGCTCGTTTGTTTATGATAATGTGTTTTTTTAAGCACATATTTATTTTATATTATTTATTATTCGGTTGGAATTGAATTTGTGAATAATTTTTTGTTTTGGTTTTGTGAACATAATTTTATAGTTATTTGAATAGAAATGATGACTATGCCTCGTGTTTTGCTTGAATTAGATACTACTTGGATAAACTTGGTTTTCCATCCATAATTGATTATGGTGAAGCATAAACAGTCGTCATAAGTACATAAGATGCGAATCGTATGCTAAAAGAAATACAACGCTCCGATTGATATTTACTGTACCAATCTATAGCTAAATTTAAGTTTAAAATTTACAAATTTATCAACAAACTCCAGAAATGTGAAGCTTCATCAAATTCTTTTCTGCGGTTAATTTTTTGCTGTGCGAAGAGCGAAAATATCAAGATTCCAATTTTTTATTTTTGTTAGCAATAAGGAAATTTCTAAAAAATGGAGGAACAATGGAAAAGTGTTTGCGAACATCAGTCTTCAATGTTAATGAGAACATCTAGCAAAATAGTGTAAAAAATGCCAAAATTTAAATATTTCAAAAAATTGATTTTTGGGCGATCTGAAATTTTTTTTAGTATACAAAAAAATACATTATTATGCCTAAAAGCTGAAAAAATTTCAGTAATGAATTTTTTCAAAATTGAAGTAGTCTGATCCTTTTTTTTTACGTGCCGTGTACAGTAGTTATAGCTGGAAGTACGGTTGTAAAGATTATATCAATTTAAGTAAGCCAGAAGAATTCGGAAATTTCATAAGGCTATTTATCCGTTCAAGATTGTATGAGAATATGATTTTTGTATCATTGAATTGAAGAAATGTATCGCCTTGAAAATTTCATTACGTCATTAGCTTAATATTGTTATTGTTGATGTATGTACTTATACTGTATGTATGTAGCGTGTCCAGCTGATGTTAGTGATCTCTCAGTAGTTTTTTTTTTTTCTTTCAAAAATTAAAGAACACATTTGAAAAATTTAACAAACAATTAGTTTAATATTTCAATAACTAACAATTTCTGTATGATGAATCAGAACGCGACACATGTTTTGGAGCTCTCCCTTCCATTCCTTCCAAAACTTCATTAGTTGCTATTTTCCCGAGAAGGAGAGAGGAGCTCCATAATATATCATAATATTTGGAATCATCGACCTAGAATTAGTCAACAAAATATGTTTCTGTCAAAATTAGTTCAATTTGATGTGTAATAAGTAATAACTCTTTAAATGAAGAAGGAAATAAAGAAGTAGGTAAACAGTAGCATCAAAATCACCACCAAGAGTAACCTCAAATTAAATCAAAGTCTCGTTCGTTCATCCCTCTAACGCTATTTTAAAGATTTTCAATTATTTTTCTAAATCTTACAATTTCTTAGTAAAGTTGCATTTCACTAGGCATCAGGAGTTGGTTATTTTTCACGAATTCAGAGAGAATGATGTACTTCAGCACAGCTTTCGTTTGATGGTGCCAAATGATTCTCCCTAAATCGAGCAAGCTGGTTTGGAATATCATCAGATTTTATCCTTTTAACCCTCACCTCCACGTAATTGTGGAATAATCACCATTTTTACTGAAAAAAATTGTCTTGGAACAGAATATCTTATGATTACCAGAAAATAATATCGCATTCGAATTCAACTACCTACGTAGAATTTATCGAGAGTGAGATCAACTTTTTAGTTTTTAGCTGAGTTTCTAACAAAACGATAGCTATTACAGCCTACCTGATTTGGGAAGGGAAGGTCGGGGGAGGGTGGGGTCTTCAAATCTTTGCGTTTCAGACCATTTGTAATCATCTGGCAAATGTCCAACTTTTTGGTATATATATATATATTTTTTTTCCCCAAGCGTAGCGCCAGCGAGTATTCATAAAATTCGCTCAAAATTTGGTGAGAGACTTTTCTTGAAAATGCGCAGAAGTGTTTTTTTTGTTTTTTCGAAAAATTTCAGAATGGCGGATCACTCAAATTTTGAGGGGGGCTGGAGAAGAGGCAAATAGCTCAAATTTTTCGTTTTTGATCTCATATGAAAGAGTGAGTCACGGACACCAACATATTTAAATTTCAGCTTCCTAAGTGCATTTTGAGGAGAGTTAGCAAAAACCTGTTTTTGAGGAAATTTCGTTTTTTGTGTCACTAGCCTTGCGCAGGCGGGTGGATAAAATTCGCTCAAAATTCGGTGAGGAACTCTTCTTGCAAATACGCAAAAATAGTTTTTTTGTTTTTTCGATAAATTTCAAAATGGCGGATCACTCAAATTTTGAGGGGGCTGGAGAAGGGGCAAATAGCTCAAATTTTTCGTTTTTGATTTCATATGAAAGAGTGAGTCACGGATACTAACATATCCAAATTTCAGCTTCTTTAAGTACATATTGAGAGGAGTTACGATCAAAAAACGGCTTTTTGAGGAAGTTTTGAGTCATGAAATTTCTTGAATCTTCCATATCTCTCCACCAAATCAGGTTAAAGAGATCAAATTTTGTGTGTGAGGTTAGTTGGTGACCAGAATATGACCTCTTGAATTTGGATCAAAATGGATCCAAAATGGCGGATTTTCAAAATTTTGAGTAGAGCTTGAGGAGCCTCAAGTTGGTAAAAATGTAATTAATATGAATTCATATGGTTATTGGGGATAAGTTGTATACTATATCCCGAATTCACTTCCATACATGATGATGGAGGGTGGAAGGCGGGGTTATCAATCTAAAATAGTGGTGGAGGTACAGGAGGGGTGAAAATTTTTTATTGCTGTGTCATATGATAAAATGAGCCCAAGTAACAAACGTATTTTGATTTTAGCTTCCTCAGTGATTTTGGAGGGGAGTTAGAGCAAAAAACGGCTTTTAAATTTGAGTCAAAATGGATCCAAAATAGCGGATTATCAAGATTTGAAGATAACTTGAGGACCCTCAAATAGTTATAATTTGAGAAATATGTGTTCGCATGATTATTTCGTGGCAAGAAATACTACATTTGTGCCAAATTTAACTTCTTAGGTGTTTTTGGAAAGGATAGGGTAGGGGTTTTCAGACTTGGTATTGGGTGTGGCCTGTAGTCATGAACGGTTAAGCAAGGTTATTAGTAAATCAAAACAAGCTCCAGTTAAAAACTCAGCTCCAGTAATGCGGCATGGCTGATTACGTTTTTTTTTTTTTCAATCGTCTAACACTTTGAATAATGATGGGAAAGCCGGAGTTTCCCCTCGATGATATCAGATTCGAAAAAAATCGTAGAATTAGCAACATTACTATTTTAAATTATCGAAATTAAAACCACAACGCTCATTTACAAAAAACTCATTGAAAAAATCTGTAAAATGAGCTCATTTTCACTTATGCAATGACCATATTTTATAATAATGCGCAATATCTATTATTTCGATCGTCATACTATTCTCTTTTAGATTTGAAAAAAGACACGTAGATAAGAATGCTCATTCTTGTCATTAACCGTATACTACAATCGTGTTTTTACATGATTGTATGAGAATCCCACTTTACATTCATTTCATGATAATCATCATTTTCTCAGTTGCGGCGATACAGGACCAACAAATAATTAAATTTCGTTCAGCTAGCTGAAAGTAAAAATTACAATATATACAGAATTCTCCATCCTACTGTTCATCGTTGTGAAAAAACCCTCCTTCTTCATATTAGGATGGTTGTTCCTGGAAGCATCGTATTTTCTTTAGGATTATCGCTATGTCTGCAAGAAGTATTATGTAAGTATAAATTCCTGTTACGTATTTTAGAAATGTAATAATTTAAACTTGCATTACACCGACTTCGAAAAAGATGTCATAAAATCCACAATTTCATTATCATACCTACCTGATATATTCATATGTATAACTGTGTTAAAATCTCAAATAAAAATTTTAATATTTTTTCACGACCTGGCAGCCGAAACTTCCTTGTTTTTTATGGAGAAGTATAATAAGAGCGAAGATTCATGGGTAAGCATTTATGATAATTGCACTTTCATTATGATTGACATTATCGTGCCTTATACAATGTAAAGGCAGTCAAAATAATGAATTAATGCATTGCTTTTTTATTCGTTCGTAGGAAGAAATTTTTATTCAAATACTCATGACACATAAAACGTGTGATATGCGTCTTTACTTGAACAGGTATAAAAGAGTACAACTTTCACATAATTTTTGTTTTGCATATACTTATTTATTTTTTTGAATTCATGTCACTCGCCTCAGTGATCTTGTTGCTAAAAATTTTGGCCGGAATACCAGGTTTCAAGCTGGAAAATATTTCAAACGACCAGAAATAGAAGTGAGCCTTAATTAATAACATAATTAGTGAAAATTAAAGTGTATGTATGTTAATATAATTTTTAATAATTTTCTTTAGGGTGTCAAGTCGTGTTATTACATGGGAAAAATTCCATATGTACCTTATTCGTGGGTTGCCATGACTACATGTCAAGGAATCGAGTAATTGCGTTTTTAATAATTCACTTCTAATCATTAATTCATTCTTCTAATCTTATTTTTTTCACTCTTGATTTTCGACGGATACATGATAATGCAGTTTTTTGTTACAGGGGGTTAGTGTATGATGGTATCAGCAAATATAGAATGAGGGGTTTTTACTTTTTGGGATCTGAAGAATGGAAAAGTCATGGATTTATCTCTATTAAAAACATTGAACAAGATCATGAAATGAAATTTCTTTGCGGTGGTTATGGTTGTAAGTGTTTGGGTAGACCAATTTTTTTCTCTCTTAAGTAAAGGAAGTGAATGAGAAGTAACAATTGCGAAACAATCTTCAGAAAACTTCAATCTTTAAAGTTCATATTTGTCTAAATGTGGCTAAAATGTTCAATATTTGGGAATTAAACAAAAATGTACTTAGGTCACTAAAATTTGAGTACATTAGTTACCTACCCATATATAGATTTTTGTTTAATTCTCAAATATTGAACATTTCGGCCACATTTTGGCAAATGTATTTCAAGAACAAACCCTCTACTTCTCCTTTAACGCGGTCTATGGAGATGGATTTAGAACACAGTATAGTTTTGATTCACACTGTAATCATATAAGCTCATATTATCAGGTTTGAGCTATTTGAAATTGCTCAAGCCTTCTTGACTATTCGCCATTTTTGATATTCTTTGAATCGAATTTAAACTATCACACTTTAATCTTCAAAAAACTCTACACACGAACATGTACTTTTCTGCATTGATTTAGTGAGGTGATATGGCAGATTCAAGAAATCGTACAACTCAAAACTTCCTCAAAAGGCTGGTTTTCACGTAAACTTCTTTCTAAATTCACTTAGGCAATTCAAATTTGCACTTACTAATATTCTTACCTCAGTCCCTTATATGAAACCATGAACAAAAATTTTGAGATGTTTGCCCTTCTTCTAGTTTTTGTCAAAATTTGAAAAGTTCAAGCAAAGAAATTTTTTGTATTTCTATACGAAGAGTTTTTCATAAAGGGCATAGGAGGATAAGAATGGCGAATCAGGCCAGGAGCCCAATTTCGATGAAACTTGGTGATAGGTAGGTACCCTTTAGAAACTTTCATGGCCAAAGTTTCAGACCCCCTGCCCTCCTGGTTTTTGAGAAATTAATTTTTAATCGAAAAACCGATTCGAATTTTTCTTTCACGTAATAGCGGACTGATTTTATTGAAAATTTAGTATGTTGTACTGTTCCATAGGCGGTCTCTTGGAAAAAATCAGCAACCTCCCACCATGATTTTACCCCCTCCAAAGACCGTTTTTTAACTTTATTTAATTTTTTTAACCTTGATAACGCTTTGGCACAATTATGAAATTGATATTTTTAGATGCCCCCTTGACCCCAAACCACGTGAAATTTTTTCAGATTTTTCACTCGGGTACGCCATATTGAGAAATGGCTAAAACTGATAATGGTTTACATGTTGGTGTAGTTGAAGAGTCGAACCTGGCGAAATGGGCCGAAATAACTGAAAGCTGAGACCGGTCCCAAAAGTTGATGGATGTACGCTTACTTCGAAAATCATCGGTCTGCCGATACCTAGCGGCTGGTTTTAAGCACAGCGAAAGCTCAAAAGTTCACAATTTTCATGAACTTTCAGCCGAAAATCCTAAAAGTTAAAATTGTGTCAAATTACAAAATTTTTTGCGCTGAATCCGAATATGTAGGTCTGCAAGTCCTAAAGTGCTGCCATAGGCTTGGCAGGGCGGTCAAAGGAGGAGAAAACTTGAAAAAATTCACATAAAAATCGCATAATTTAGTTTAAGTACATTTAATAAATGCTTTTAAGTATTACTCATGAACAACAATGACTTCTTAATTTCAAATTTTCACAAAAATTTCACATTTGAGGAGAGTGGGGAGTAGGAAAACATCTACAAACTCATGTAAATGGGCATGTGATACATCGAAATATAAGTTTCCTAGGTCGTAAAACTCGATTATGACCACATTTTTCACTGTGAGGGTGAAGGGATGGTAACTATGTTCGAGATGCTTGAGATAACACATATTTGTGCTTGAAAAAAAAAGAAGTCTTACAAATTGCATTATAAAAGGTACCACCACTCCACACTCAATGTGAAAAATGTTGTCATAACATGTGAATCATTATCAGTTTTAGCCATTTTTCAATATGGCGTACTCGAGTGAAAAATCTGAAAAAATTTCACGTGGTTTGGGGGTCAAGGGGGCATCTAAAAATATCAATTTCATAATTGTGCCAAAGCGTTATCAGGGTTAAAAAAATTAAATAAAGTTAAAAAACGGTCTTTGGAGGGGGTAAAATCATGGTGAGAGGTTGCTGATTTTTTCCAAGAGACCCCTTATGAAACAGTACAACATGCTAAATTTTCAATAAAATCAATCAACTATTACGTGAAAGAGAAATTTGAATCGGTTTTTCAAATAAAAATTAATTTCTCAAAAACGGGGGGCCGGGGGTCTGAAAGTTTGGCCATGAAATTTTCTAAAGATCACCTACCTACCACCCAAGTTTCATCGAAATTGGGCTCCGGGCATGATTCGTCATTCTTATCCTCCTATGCCCTTTTGCAAGATTTTTATCATATTAGCCAATATGTTATGTGCGGTAGTCCGCATATACTATAGACTTGGGCATTTGCCATATTACAAATTTTTAAGACATCTTCACGTACCCCAGCATCAATTCTCTTCAAATTAGGAAGACTGTAACAGCTGAAAATTTTGACCAAGTTTGATGGGTACTACCTTCAATTTTGAGGAACGAAGTTTTCTTCGCTTTTCATCTTAAAATGTGATCACTCATTTCAAAGAAAAGCTATGAAATCATCTAAAGCTTCAAATTTTCCTCCTGCATGTCATGATAAGGTGAAATAGAACATTTAGCTTCCTGAGTAAATTCGAAGAGGAATCTTTATTGAGTTTTACTGACAAAGTGTTATGAAGAAAATTATAATGGGATGATAAATCGAAAAATAAATCAGAAAAGATGCGAATGATACAGAAAACATTCTCAATGCTTTGGCTGTTAGTTTTTTTGATTAAATTTAATCAGATCCTCTTTTCCTGTGATATGAAAATCAAATTATTCAATCATCAAATTCGATAAAACTGGATCAAATGTCATTAATAGATTTGATCTTATTTCATCGAAGTTGATACCAAACTAATTTATATCCAATTTTCGTCAAAATATATCAAATTTCATAAAATTTTATTGAATTAAGTACCTATATCTGATCATTTATTTTTTTGAACCAATATAATCAATTTACTTTTTCCTACAAGCTAATTTTATTTTTTAAATGTATGGACTTTTGGTTTGAATATTTACATGCATGGCTTCTAATCCTTTTTAGATACGTCTGGTGGAAGACATGAAAGGGATGAAACGCCCAAGGTATGAATTTCTATTTGATCTTACAATTTACTTCATCAACAAAAACAAACGCACGGTCTTAATGCATAGAAATTTTTAATCTACAGCCTAAACAAGATCCGTTATTTGATTCGTCAACGCATTTCGTGGAAATGCTATTGGTCGTAGATTATAGCTATTACGTTGTTATGGGTAGAAGTATGACTAAAATTTATATGCGTTGCCAAGAAATTATGAATGTTGTTAATGCGGTGAGTTCTCTTTAATCGTGTATTGAAAATAAATGAACGAATTATTTTTTAATTTCATATCATTCGCGTAGATTTACCAGAGGGCTGATTTATTCGTTACTATCATGTATATCGATGTTGAAACTCGACCTGATGTGATTAAACATGACATGGAGGGTTTCTCTAATTACGTAGCTGATCACTTTGATCATTTTGAAAATATAGATAATATTCAATTGCTGACGTACGTAATAGGCATTTCATCAGTTGTACAACACTTTTATTAGACATTGGTATTCTACCCTATTTTGTCGAATAGGCAAAAACTAATTACGATTCAGGAGAATGGTACTGCTACTTCGGTAAGAAGCCAAGCTAAGTTTGGAGCTATGTGTGAACAGAAGACAGGTCATGGCATGGTCAGTGATAAGATGGGAAAGGAGGACATTGAATCGACGGCTTCACTATTATCGCTCGCAATAGCTCGCAATTTAGGCGTAGTTTTGGATGAAATGGATGAATTATGTTTTATTGGGTTAGTGATTACTATGTATTGTTATCATTTTTATTATTATTTTTTTCCCTTTTGCTTCATAAACATGTGGATGCAATTTTCAATTCTCAATAATATGTTGAATATAGAGCGCAACCAGCGAGTAATTGCTCCGTATTCGAATCAATAAAGGAACTGTTGCGAAATAACTCTTTCAGTTGCCTGAAAAACAAACCTGATTTGTATGTTTATGTATACACTCATTTAATTTCAAATTACACTATAAATTAATTTATTATGAATAAAACAATATTAACGATCAACACTTGCGTGATTTTAGCGCATTCCCTGAAGTACCAATACCACCCATAACGGACGGAAATTTGCATCCTGTATTGTTGTTAGTCGTTTATACGAGTTGCGGAATATTCCTATTAGTGGTTCTTGGTTTATCGTACTGCTATTATCAATGGGAAATTGTATTACCAAATGAAAGGTATGAGATTTACTCGAGATTTCTTTCTTTTTTTCAAATCTCATATGAATATTTTTATTCAATAAGGCGGCGTAGAAGGCGTAGATTTTTTTCACCACGAATACAACAGATTGAAGCTATTCCAATGCAAGAACTAAGACCAGCAGAAAATGTTGCTCAAGAGGAAAGTGATAATGAAGAAGATAATTCTGCTGAAGAGGGAAACGTTACTGAAGAGGAAAATATTGGTGAAGAGGAAAATGTTGCTTTAGGGGAAAATGTTGCTGCAGAGGTAAGGGTTGATAGAGAGGTAAACGTTCCTGCAAATGCCCGAGGAGGATTAGCAGAAAATGTTGCTGAAGAGGAAAGTGATGATGAAGAAGATAATTCTGCTGAAGAGGGAAACGTTACTGAAGAGGAAAATATTGGTGAAGAGGAAAATGTTGCTTTAGGGGAAAATGTTGCTGCAGAGGTAAGGGTTGATAGAGAGGTAAACGTTCCTGCAAATGCCCGAGGAGGATTAGCAGAAAATGTTGCTGAAGAGGAAAGTGATGATGAAGAAGATAATTCTGCCGAAGAGGGAAACGTTACTGAAGAGGAAAATATTGGTGAAGAGGAAAATGTTCCTGCAAATGCCCGAAGAGGATCAGCAGGAAATGTTACTGAAGAGGAAAGTGTTAATGAAGAAGAAAATGCTGCTGAAGAGCAAAATGTTACTGAAGAGCAAAATGTTGCTTCAGGGGAAAATGTTGCTGCAGAGGTAAAGATTGATAAAGAGTAAATGTTCCTGCACAGGTCCCAGAGGAAAATGTTAATGAGCGAA
This sequence comes from Phenacoccus solenopsis, assembly GCA_009761765.1. Lineage (NCBI taxonomy): Eukaryota > Metazoa > Arthropoda > Insecta > Hemiptera > Pseudococcidae > Phenacoccus > Phenacoccus solenopsis. Next base: position 10,899,342 of record CM019755.1, on the reverse strand, counting down.
GAGATCCTCAAACTCGCTCGCGAAAGAAAAAAAAACGAAGAATAACATGATTTTATACTTCTAATCATCGAGGAGTGAATGAAAACGTTGTAGATCTCTGGGAAACTTTTACTGCGTCATAAAAACGTTGGAGATTAATTTTCAATTTTCATCCTCCTCCAGTGTTTTATTAGAATAATTGAAATGAAAAATTTCTGCAAAATGAATCATTATTTAATTATTAGATTTGAAGTACATAACGCTTATTCGTTTATGATAGTGTGTGTATGTTTTTTTTAATAAGTATTTATTTTAGACTATTTATTATCCAGTTAAAATTAAATCTACGAATACTTCGTTGTTTTGATTTTATGAATATAATTTTATATTTTAATAGAAATTATTACATTGTCTTGTGTTTTGTTTGAATTGTGTGCTTACTTGGGTGAACATGATTCTTCCTCGATAATCGAATATGGTGAAATAAATAATAGTCATAAAACTCGAATGATATGCTAAAAGAATTAATTTTTATTATATCCAATAAAGATTTGGAGGTTAAAAATCACGAAGTTATAAACAAATTCTGAAAATTTGATTTTTGAAACCTCGTCAAACTATTCCTCGAGTTTATCTATTCTTGTGTGCAAGGCCAGGAAAGGTAGGGGTAGAAGAGACAAATTGCCCTTGCAGCTTGGGGGTCTAAGAGAACCCGATGATTAAAATTTTAGGCTTAAAATTTCCAATCAGATTTTTTTACATAAACATTTTTTCACTTTTTTTTCAGGATTTAAAAATTAAAAAGAAAAGAGAACCCAAAAAATTATTTTTGTTTCAGGAGCAACTTTTGCTTTTCTCGGCCCTTGTGCGAGAATCAAAAGTATCAAGCTTCTATTTTTTTAAATGGTCAAAGGATGAATAAAAAGGAAAACTATAACTTCATTAAGTTTCCAAAAAATTGAGAAACGAAAGGAAAGTGGTTGCCAACTGTAGTTCTCAAAATCACTGGGAACATAAGAAATAATATAATTTTTGAGCGGTTGAAAATTTTTATAAAACCAAAAGATCGCATTTTGTCGTCTAAATATAAAAAAAAATTTCATCTGATAATTTTTTCAAAATTAAAGGGTTCGATATTTTTTCAATTTTTGAAAAGAAACGAATATTTTGTAAATGAATAATTTATAGGTGAAGTATTAAGTATGAATTATTGGCATATATAGGCAGCTCTTCTGAGGGGGTGGGAAGGGAGGTAACATGCGATAGTGAAATGACCATAGTTATGTTTTAATACCAGGTGCTCTCCTATGCATTTTTTATGCCACACACACCTCTAAAAATGTTTCCTTACGATCCTTCAAAATGAAAGAGAAAAAAATTAACTTGAAAGATAAAGTGTTCAAACGTCATAATACAACAATAAAAATTAAAAAATATGTATTTGTATAACAACGTAAATCTACTTATAGACATTTTCGCACATTTTGTTGAAGCCTGTTGTTGCGAAATTTCATGTTTTTTTTTTCTTCAAAAAATGGAGAAGGTCTGATCACAATAGTTGCTAAAGAAGCTCATGAAAATTTCATTTTAGAACCCCAGAATGAAATCAATATTTTAAAATTAAAAAAAAATTGTTTTGAGGTAATGAAACTTTATTTTTATTTTTTAAATTCTATTTTTTAAATATTGGAATTGGAATAAAAAACTAGAAATTTTCAAAATTTGTTTATCTGAAAGGTTTTAATTGTTTGAGCGTGTTATAGGATAATTTTATAATTTTTTTTACCAATCCATCATGGATTTTCGGAACAATTGAAAATCAATTTAGCCCAACAAGTATTAAGACCTCCTTCGTCCTAAAATATTCAAATTTCGACTTCTATTATTATTGTTAGGAGGATACCTACTAGTATTATGCTTCAAAATTTGTTCCAAGTTATGAGCATTGGAGTGGAATAAATTTACGATTTTTTACTCTATTATAAGACATAAGATGCAGATTTACAAAGTGATAATTGACTCATCAAATTGTAAGAATATGTGGTATTTTCTTCAATGAAAGAAAATCAATAGTACCTAGTCTGGTAATTCAAACATTAAATTGTTGATTCTAATATCGTAACGCAGCCTTTTTTTACGATTATAAGTATTATTAACATAATAACCATCAAAAATTAATTTTCATTCACGTTTCATAACAATTGATAAAATAATAAAAGATAGTCATTCTTTTCATCATCACGTCATCTAAATCCAAACAAAAAGCCCAGACGATTGTGTTGTTTACATTGGTTAAAAAGCGACAACACCAATCGTGTTGTTACGTGATAAAGATCCGGTTCTATGTTTTGATACGAACAGATCAATCAGTATCATTGTTACGACGATACCTTGACGATACAGTGCAAAAATCGAGATTTTTACAAGATTTTAAGATCATATGAAATCTACGAATTTTAAATTGTGAACCTCCTCAAAGCGAACAGTTTTTTAACATGTCATTTGGTGGCCAAAATACAATATTTATTCTAATATTCTTATCTAGTTTGCAAGAAATATTAGGCCTAAGTAAGTATAAACAGATTGATTTTTCGGTTCTGTATTTAAAAATTATGTAATTACTTGGATCACGAGATTTATTCTCCAAATATATTTTCATCCGCTAGATTACGCATTGCTTATTAAAAAACTACGTATGTAATTTTTTTAACGATTTTACAGCCGAACGGTTCCAATACAACATATCAGGACCAATATATCATAAAACAACCGGAGGGGTAAGATGTAGCTATATTTTCATTGCACTTCTTTACATACATATTATTCTTGGTCGTAAATTCGTAACACGTCTTTGATATCATCTTGTTTTATATTTATCAGAAAGGATTCACAATTCAGCTCCAAGTAGACTGGGGTGTTTGCGAGTTAGATGTTTATTCGAGCAGGTAGATATAGCCATGGATTTCCCCTATCCATGCAACAAAAAAATATTTTATGCTTTTCGCTTTAATTTTTTTCAGAGCCATTTTTTCTCCTAGTTACATGAGAACATATAATAAAAACAAAGTAGATATTGTCAAGGAAAGAGCGGAAGAACTACAAGTGGGTTTCAATCTATCGCAATATATTAATGTTAAAAATAGGATTTTGAAATTTACCTAACTTACGATAAATTTTGCGTACAGGATTATGAGCGGTGTTATTACATTGGAGAAATTCATGAAAAAACAAATACATGGGTTGCTGCATCCGATTGTGGAGGAAGAATGAGGTGATGATATTTTTAGTTCATTTATCTTGGTAGAAAATATTTAATTTTCTTTAAACCAAATCATTTACTTAACATGGATATCGGATAATGGACATTTTTCGTTGTAGAGGTGTGGTATACGATGAACGCGGAACATTTAAGTTTGAAAATGAAAGTTCTCATGAAATGATTATTTCGCATGTTGACAATGAGACCGATATAAAATTTATTTGCGGTAAACGTGAGTATATCTATGCATAAAATTTAGTAACATTTTATAACATTTTTTCACCTTCGTTTTTCTGCATATCTCCTCCATATATACTATCTTCATTTTTTGTGAATCTTTGTATTCAACATATTTCGAAGTGAATGGTACCATTTTTCCACTTACGATAAATTTAAAAATGAAAGTCCACAATATTGAGTATCTTTATTTAAAATTGAAAAGGAATAAAATAATTTGAAGGTTCACAGACTTATTAGCATCTATAGATTATTGACGAGTTAGTGCAGAGATTGTTTACAATATTTTTTTCAACTTTGTTTGATTTTTTTTTTTTATTATTATTATTTTATGATTATACTTACCGACATGAAAATCGAAAAATACAATTTTTCAACTTTTTTTTCGCATTCTTCCTTCATTTTTTCTCCTTATCTATCATTTTTCACTGGTGTTTCTATTATCGGTAATAATAAGTACCTATTAATCATCCAAGAAAATTAGCACTGAATAAGGAAATATTGCTTGAAAACAAGCTGAATTTCCATATAATCCATTTCTATGTTATAAATGCAAATCTTAAGAGTGCAGTCCTGTCCGAGGCGAACCTTTCCACCACTGTAGATTTTAACCTCTCCAAACTGCGTTTTGGCCTGTATCTCTCCAAAAATTGGTTCTATAGTGCAAAAACCCGGTCTATGAAAATTAATTTACATGTATCAAATTTCCTATTAGATAACTTTTGAATGGAATTCGTAAACCTAAGTGGACTAAAGCTACATGTTATCGAAAAGATGGGTATAAAATTTTGTTTTTGGTTTATATCTACAAAAATATTGGCCCTAACACAAAAACGGTGTCTACGAAAATTAATTCACGTCAAATTTTCTATAAGATACAAACTCAGAGGGGCTGGAGCTACAGTTGGATCGAAAGGAGAGATTTTTCAATTTTAATTATAACATTCGAGGAAAATGGCTCATTCTTTCATGTTTAACATACAAAAATGTGAGAGAAAAAACATTATTGAGCTCGAAGCAAGTTAATTAGCTTTAGTTATAATCTTCGGAAATTCCAATTACAGAAATATTAATTCAGTGTACTGTTTTGATATAAGTGATATTTAAAAATTCGTAGGTAAGATTATATTAGAGAGTGAGCTGTCCTTGAATGTGAAATTGGCCCAACAAATCGCCCTAAATACGTGTTATAGCAGTAAACCATACGAAGTATATTTTTTATTAATAGTACAACCCTTCTCTTTCGTACCTCAAGGGTAACATCAACATGAGGGGGCACCTTTTGAACTACTTTAAACTTGATTCAGGATCAATAACTATTTTTGTAGCTTAAACATGATAAAATGAAGCATTCTCAACGCATGTTATGATTAAAGTTGAAAAACGCCTCTCTTTAATCAACTGTACTTCCAGCACCGTAGAGTTTGTGAATACTATTCATATATTATTTAATAGGGAATTTGATGGAGATTAATCTTTGTGGACACCGTATTTGTGCTAGATCCAATATTTGCATGGATTTAAGTTAAAAACCAGATTTTTAAGGTTCTCTACAACTGTACTTCTAACAGCCTTTGGTTTATAGATACCTTTTAAAAATCATCTGATAGGAAATTTGATGTAGGTTAAGTTTCATTTACCACATTTTTGCACCAGAATCAATATTTGGAGAAATATAGGCCAAAACCTGACAGGACCAGACTATTTAGACGATGAAAAAATATTTGATCTTTCCATCACAATATTTAATTTTGAAAATTTTCATCTTGTTATTTCTTAAAATTGATTTATTTTTGTCCCTTCAATTTTACAATGAATTAACTGTCATGTACGAATGTTTCATGAATTTCTTTACGTAGTTATGGTACGATGAAGAGTATTGCATTAACAATAGGTATAACTTCCTGATTTTTTTAGGCAGTTTGTTTATTATGATATACCTATGCAGTCATAATTTCTATAATTTCTTCTTTTATTAAAAATAATTTATAATTTTCAGAAAATCCTTCAGCGAAAATGGGACTGTTTGCATATCGTGACGTAATGCTGAATATTTCCTTTTTTTAATTATTTTCATAACAAAAAATGCTCAAATTCTAGAATTTATAATATTAATTTGAAAATAAACCTTTTGGTAGTATAAAGGAGATCTGTATAGAAATACAGAGTATTACATAGAAATGGTAGTAGTGGTGGACAATCATTTGTACTTGGCTTTGAATAAAGATGAGACAGTAATTCATGACCGTATTAAGCTGCTTATAAGCATCGTAAACGCGGTATGTTTTTCATTACACTTCTACGCATACATTCCCACATGAATGAATTTATAGTATTGGCTGCTTTCATTGTGAGCATATATACTGTACAGTTCCTTCAAGATTTCTCAATGTTAATAATGGTCCAAAGGGTTGAAATATTGACTTCCAATTCATTTGATATTCAGACGGAGTCCGCGATAAATTTTACAAAAGTAGGCACCTTTGTGCAGAAGTACTTCATTGGTGAACTTGTTGCAGATAACGTACAATTTTTAACGTAGGTAACTTAGGTACCTAGCTATTTGTATTTTGTTGAATAGCATCACTTATCGTCTCGTTCAACAGGACCTTGCCAATCAAGCATACGTGTGACAATACGACCACTTCAGTAGGTATGGCTATAATGGGAGGAATGTGTAAAGAAAACTCAAGTTTTGTCGTGATACGCGAGCAGCTTCCTCATGATTATCCTTTACAAACAGCTTTAATTTTAGCTTACGAATTAGGGCACAATTTGGCTGTTGCTGATAAGGACAAAGAGAAATGTTCTTGTGATGGAAAAATTTGTAATACACCAAATGTTTCTGGGAAGAGGTAGTGTGTTTTTATTTAATTTTTTTCCGCGAGTAACATAGACTTAAAAATGGAATAAAATGTTTTATTGTTTTGTTCAAAAGTCTATGGAGAGTACCCTCTTCTGAACTGATCAACGTCATGTTGAGGAACAACTCATTCCTTTGCCTGCATAATGACCCTACAAGGTACCCAAACTTTTCCAAATTAATTTTTATAACGTTTATTAATGAAGAAATACAAAAATATATTTTATGTTTAGTATAATTTATCTGAAAATGGATGTGCTGAAATTCATAGGAGGAGTGATTGTAATTTTCTTCATCTTGTTTGTTACCTGGTTCGTGCTAGCTATGTTGTGTCCTGATAAATGCGGACTGATCATCCTAGATTTTTTCATAATGCGCCTTTGTTTGTGTCTACTGCGAAACGCACCAGCTGCTATTGGCAGGTATGCATTTAATTGTTGATCAGGTTGATCTTAATCGAACATTTACCAAACATATTATATTTTTAGGTATGCAGATATATTTTATCATCAAGTACGAACACGACACGAAAATGCCGATGATGAACCACTCCTAAATGACTTGCTAAATGACGAAGATTTGGAAGAAAATGTTCGTAATGCCGACACACTGCAAGAAGATCTCAATATTGATCCATCAGAACCAAAATCTGATGTTGAGCCACCGGAAGCAACAAATCTTCAGTCGTCACCTTCTGAAACTAATCACAATGCAATAGATGATCATACTGTCGACCTATCGAAGAATGAAGAAATACCGATATCCGAAAGCAAACATGGGCAAGAAACATCGCCAGGACGTAATTTGCATCCATCTGGAACTTCTGGGAGTCTGCAAAGAGAAGTGCAGGAGTTAGATCGAAGAACAACTGAATTGGAATCACATCTTGAACTTGCACCATCAGCACACAATGACTTATCGCTAGCATCTAGAACTCGTTTGAGTCCATCTGCGCCATCAACGTCTAGCTCGCATCAAAATTCAATGAAACGTGCTGCTGTTCCTGAGCAATCATTAACTGAAGGAACACCAACATTGGAATTTAAATCCAAGCGTAAACCGTCAGCAGAAAGTAATTTGCAGCCAGATTCAATTTGTTTGAGTCCAGAAAGAAAAGAAGAAATGGTTGAACCATCGGTAAGTGGAGAACTATCAGAATTAGAATCGCATGAACCTTCATTAATATCTCAAAGTGAAGCACTTTCATTTGGAAGTCGTTTGAGTCCTAAAAGAGAGGAACTAATGGATGGATCATCGAGTGGGAAAACATTTAGGCAACCTTTACATGTTGAGCTTGCTCCATCAACCCGCGATTCGCAGCCTACTAAGATTCATTTGAATCCAAGAAAAGAAGAGGAAACGGGTGAATCATTGCCGAGTCAACAAAGATCTAGATCTGGGTCACAACACGCTTTATCGTCATCAACACAAAATCACCCTCCACCATTAGAAACACATTTGAGTGCTGAAAGGGTCGAACAACTACTTGATTCGAGTCTGAAAAGAGAAGGACCATCGAATGAATCATCACCAAGTCAAGAAACATCTACGCCAGGGTTACAAACTTTACAAGATTCGTTATCACCTGACTCGCCGTTGGTAACTGAAAATGAGTCGAATTCAGAAAAAAAGGAGGAAACAGAGCAATCATCATCAAGTCCAGATACATTTAGACCAACATCACTACCTATATTTCCATCATCGCAAAGTGACTTGCAATCATCTGAAACTCATTCGAATTTGGTAAGTAGCGAACAGATAGCCCAACCATCGGCGAGTGAAGTGATACCCAAACGTGAATCAAACATTGAACGTGAATTGTCAGCACAGTCTGAAAATAATTTGAACTGTGTAAGTGACGAATGCAAACCGTCGACGAGTGGAATAATCAAGCATCATTCAAATATTGAACGTCCACAGTCAGCACAATCCGGAACTCATTTGAGTCGTAGAAGCAAAGAAGAAAGATATACGAGTCCTGAGGATGAATCTTGGATAAAGCCACCTTTACCAACAAGTGCAAAGTCAGCGCCCGAAATACGACTTTGTGTTACGCCGGAATCAATAAAGAATATTCGACGTAAAAGGTTCCAGAGCGCATTCAGTGCAAGTAGTGAATCTTCTTGTCCTTCATCTGATCCACCAGCTTATTCGGATACATCGTCGAAGGAAGGAATACAAAAAAGAATATCTCCTGGAAAATCAACTAATACATCGCCATTGGAAACTCACTCAGATCCAGAAAGAAATATTCACCCAACCAGGTCGTTGCAGAATGCATCGAGTATAAGTAGTGTATGTCATCCTTCACCTCATCCACCAACTTATTCGGAAATATCAGATCTCGCAATTACATATCCTAAACGAATCGGTGTACTAAGTTCTGAAATTATCCTTAGACGGATATCTGATGAACCATCCACATCACATCAAGGAATACTTCAACACAGATCACATGATTCAAGGCGAAACATCGCTCACTCTAATGCAGGAAATGAGAGCGAATTTCCTAAATCATCGTCAAGTTTAGAAATACCTCCATCGGATTCAAATTGTGAACATGATACATTGAGAACAAGTTCTTTGCTACCATCTGAAATTGATTTAAGTCAGCATATAGATGAGCGAGTAGCTGAATCATCATCGAATCTAAGCATACGAAGAAGAAGACGTAATAGCAGAGTTGATGATTTACAGCTATCGGAAACTCTCTCAAATCTAGTTGCAAATATTTACCGAACCAGGTCGTTGCAAAGTCAATTAAGTGCAAGTAGTGATTTTTATCATTACACTCCTCCACCAAAATATGAATACATATATGGCCTACCTGAATGGAAAGTATATGATCCACCTGGTTTGAGGAAACCTTATCTACCTACACCGAAAATATTTGACCCACCTTCTTTACGTCCTCGTCAATTTTTTCCTGATGATGAGCAATCAAGTGTTGAAGCACTCTGTGGTAGTTCAGGAGGATCCAGATCTGAAATTGTCTGGAGTCCAACATCTGATGAAGAAATGCCATTCTCACCACGTGAAGAAACATTTCAACTTGGACCGCACAATCCTTGTAATGCTGGAAATGAAAGCCAATTTGCTAAATCGTCATCAAGTCCAGAAATACCATCATCGCGTTCAGGTCGTGAACATGAAATATTAAGAACAAGTAATTCGCTTCCATCTGGAATTCATTTGAGTCAGCAAATTAGTAATGAGCCAGTGGCTGAATCATCATCGAGTCAAGAAATACAAAGAGGAAAGTCTACTCTTGAAAGATCAACTGATTTATTGCAACGCGAAACTCAGTCAGATCCAGAAGGAGATAATCAAACAGACAGGTCGCTGCGTGCGAAAGCAATGATGCAAAGTTCAAGTTCTAAATGCGAGAATTCGCAGCAATTAATACCTCATTCAAGTCTTAGCAAAGATGTGCAAACAACTGAATCATATTCGAATCAGAAAATGGGTGTGTTAGAGTCAAGTTTGCAACCAAAATCATCTCATGATTTGCAGCCTGAACCTCATTTACAGTCGAGAGATGATACACGTCCTAGTTCGTCAACATCTTCTACGAGTAATACTTCATTCTCCGAAACTCAAGAAGGCGTCCTTTGTGCGGAAAATAGAATAAAAACTAGACTTACATCAAATGATTTACAATCATCTGAAATTCGTAGTCAGGAAAGAGCTGAGTCACTCTCAAGTCCTGAACAATGGACGACAACTTCAATTGATCCCCACTCAACTGAAACTGAATGGACACCAACAGAGGAAGAGCAAATGGATTCACTAGCGAGTCAAGAAATAACAAGTATACCCTCAACCCCATTACATGAACATTCAAGTCCAATAATAGAAGAAGATACTACTACTACCGTTTCCAAGAATGTGGAAACCAAATCACTTCGGTCGGATTCCAAACGTGAGTCATCCTCATCAAGCGATCTGCGGACATTAAAAACTCACGAAGATTCAAGATCTGATGTTGAAAAAAGTGAATTCTCTTCGAATCGAAAAACATCTTTAAAACCCTCGAGTTCTGTACCAGCATCCCTTCATTTGGCACAATCCGGTGCTCAAACAGATTCAACAGCGAGTGATCGAACTGCGCTGGGTACTGAAATACCAGTTTCAAGTCCATCTGAATTTAAACCATCAATATTAGGTGATTCGCAGCTCTCAGGAATTCATGCTGCTCCAACGAGACATACGTCAGCGATTGCATCAACGAGTCAAGGAATATCGAGGCCAGACTCAGGTTATGCAAAGCCTACGCGTAGTAATTCAGCTCCACGTATTACCCGCAGTTCGAAGAAAAATCGCCGCAATCGAATGAAAATTAAAGGTTCCTCGTTACAAACTCCTTTCGAACTCGAACGACCTACATCGAGTGATGTGCTGCCTTCCGAACTTCGTGCAAGTTCGAGAGAAGATGTGCAAGTGCCCGTATCATCATCCAATCCAGTAACACCGATACCAAAATCAGATTCCAAGCCATCTTCACCTGCAGCAAGTGGTTCACAATCGTCTTAAATTGGCTTATAACATACGAGATGATCAAAATCCAATGGTCATTGTGTAAAAATACCGATTTTGGAATCGAATGCTTACCTTAATTTATTTATATCTAAAGATTTCAGGTTGTCCAAATTTCATTTTTTTGAACATCGAAAATCATTATACTGGTTTTTATCAAACCGCTGTTCGGTTGGTTTGTGTTTTTTACTTTTTTACTTTTTTTTTTTTTAGTTTTCTGATACGAAAATGAATGTTGTTTTGCTCTGTTTTAATCTTATTCGCTTGTACATTCAATTAAAATGAACATTTTTAATAAGTTTTAAAGTTCATTGTATCTGAATTAATAATTACCTACGTACAAATCTAATCGAAATAGAAAAAATAATTGAGATATTGGAATTTTATTTAAATTACCAGTCATTGTTATCGTGATGTCGTGTTTTTCGGTATATTTAGCTAGAATAGGTAAACTAAGCAATTCGTTTAATTGTTTGGTCGTTTCTATTTATTTGTAGTCCTGTAGTTCGCGAATGATGAGAATTAAAGTTTTTCTACTCTTAATTTTTTTTCTTTCTTCTAATTTATTTACATTTTTATTTTCGAAATATGAGTGGAAATGAGGTAGCGTTACCATCAATACCTACCTAATTACAGTCACTACGAGTATGGTGCTAAAACGATTACCTTTACTACAAATATTAACACGACGTCTCTTTATTCATATAATTGCGACGTATATTGAGAATGCGATTGAAATTCCATTTCATTCATGTAAAAAATATTAACAAAGACAAAATACAAATCTACACCTAAGTAAATCTATTATTTTCACAGCAGCTCATTTTTTTCCCTCCATATTTTCCAATTCGAATGAAACAAATACTTGAAAAGAAATGTTTACATTCTTTAGAGAAAAGCAGCTATTGACGATCGTGTTTTTACATGACAAGGAGATAAGATCATTATACTTGGTTTGAAATTTGTTGTGCATTTTCTCGCGTCCCAATACATTCATAATCGTCAGTTCCTTTGAAATGATAGGTTTGAATAATCATCGAAGTTTTTATTTTGTATTCGAATTTTTAAATAAAAATTTTCGTAGATTTTTTGATGTTTTTATAAATACGTATAGTTAAATAATTTCAATTATGGCAATCAATCGTAGAAGTGTTATTTTTATTTTGGGATTATACCTGAACATACAAGGAATATTATGTGAGTGGATTTTTCGTATATCTTCAAAAAATAATAATTTCAAATATAGCTTTGCGCGTTCAATACTTTTACGATGAAAGCTTGAAGGAAACCACTTCATCAGTTCTTCTAAAATTCAATCACGAGGAAAAATTATCTCAAAGATGAATAATATTTTTAATTAAAATTTTAAACAATTTTACAGCCAACATTTCCCTTTTACAATAAGCAACCAAACATGGACAGAAAAACAGGTGAGATTTTGTTCATTTTTGCTAATTCTTTCTACGACGTATTAGCCCTCAACTTTCGGGTAAAATAAGCGCTATTAGGTACCTATCACATGCATGGGTACCTATTGTATTTTTATAACATTTTGTATGAAGGATTGAAGATATGTTTATTTTTTATTAGGACGGATTCACGATTAGCCTGGAATTAAAAACAAAAAATTGTGTCATAGATTTGAACTCGAGCAGGTATTTCATAATTAAATTTATTATAATTGAGTAAAGGAGAAGTATAAATAAAGTTCTTTTTGGGCTTTGCTAATTCCGAACTTTGTTGTGCGAAAGTAGTTGTATATCATGCTACTGATAAGTTGCAAGCACCACTTTTTGATATCGATCAAATTGTATCACTTTAAGAAATTGAAATAAAATTTGATTCACTGCTGAAAATTTCGTTTTGCTGTCAATGACCTAAAATAATTGGTTGTGGTTCAAGATATTGAGTGAGAATCATAATTTCAATAATCTACCCGTTATACTAAATTTAGACCTCTTCACCTTTTTTCGTACGTATTCCTTTTCCTCACGATATCATTCATTTGCCTCTTATGACTTGAAGGTATATATTATGGAATGAATTGGTGAAAGTTTCAGCTACGTAGGTAAAAATTTACGCTATCATCGAAAAATTCTATATTCGGTTATTTCGATTTTCCCTTATTTCGGGATACCATGAAAGGTGAGAATAATAAAAATTGCACAGAGAGCATTTTCTTCCATAACAATATCGATCAACAGTGCCAAAAAATATTTTCACCCATTTTCAGAACTATTTAAACACGTTCCCTACCTCAGATGTACAACAACTTGAGAAACCTTGAAATTTTTCAGAAAATGGCACTCAAAAATGATTTAACAACGGGCATAGCATTTTTTAAATTCATCATTTATGAAATAGGTAATGATTACAAACAAGTAAAAATAAATAGATGACACCTATATACGTACAGTGAACATATCTACTTATTCTCGCTTATTTGCAATCATTATATCGCAGATAATGTATTTTAAAAAATCGCTGCGTTAGTTGTTAAATTAATTTTAGAAAATCAAAATCTCGAAATAGGCGAAAGAACTCATTTTTATAACGCAGATTAGAAAATGAAATTCTTTTAAGTAAAATTTTGACTTTCACAGAATTTTTTTCATCACTTCAAACCAATTTCAGAAGTTTTCAATTTACAGTCCCTCTGGGGGCGGAAGAGAGGATGGGTTTAAATAATTTTAAAAAACGTTGGAAATATTTTTTGTCTGTAGTGACTGACATTGTTTTTGCGCGCAATTTTCATTCCTTTATGTTTTCACAGAGGTGCATAAGTAAAAAAAAATCATCGGGTTTTTTGAAACGAACTCAAATATGGACTACATTATGCAACAATAGGCAGAAAGGAAATGAGGCTTCATAAACTTTAACTACATCAAGATTCTAATGTAATTCAAGTCTAAAAAGCCAGTACCCATCGAACTGAACAAATTTCGCTTGCTTGTCTTTGAAATTATTGAAATAACGCGAATGATTTTATTTATCATCAGTTTTACTCTTTAAAAACAAAAATAAGATCGCTTAACAAGTTAATGGCGCTTTATTTCGTTTCTGCTCATTGTTGCGTAATGCAGTAATTTGCATAGCTAAAACTTTTATGAACTGAGTATTCCTTATGCACTTTCAAACATTAAAAAGTAAACGAATCAATGGAGTTTAACATAGAGGAGGTTGAAAAATTTGAAAAACAGAAAAAAAGCTCCATTCCCTAAAATGGATCTATGATTGAAATGATGCCCTTCCATAGTGCCTTAAATTATAACATAAAAGTAACATAAACTTGTGAAAACTAAAAACGTTCCCAGCGGTTATTCCAAACTTTTTTTTGACTTTCTTCTTTGACATCTTTGAACCTTAATTAGAGTTAATATCAAAAACTAGTGCTTGAAAGTTATCAAGGCAATTATTATACACAATTTTTGGAAATGTTAATAAGGCCCAGAAACATTCATCTTTTGAACTAAGTTTCCGTATGTAGACACAAAATGATTAGCTTATAAGTACTATCTCTTTTATTCAACTTTGGACTGATTTGTGATTTTTAGCGACCTTTTAACGGAACAATGTTTCATTAATGGTAAGTGCAATATCATGCATAGCAATAATGCCACAAATGCTAGCAATACCACCGATACCAGCAAAACCACCAATATTACAAATACCACCCATACCATAAATACAAACAATACCTTAAATACCAACAATACCACAAATACCACCATCGACCAGTCAGCTCCATCAGATATGAGATACAATTTACTGCAATTTTCGTACATCAAGAATGAAGCAGATACCATGATTACCCCACCAAAGGTATCATATTTAAGATTCACTCTATTGCAATGAAAAAAATGTTTAAAAATTGGTATTAACAACGAATTCTCTTCGATAAATATGTTTAGGGAAGCATGTTCCGTACTTACTCAGGAAAAGTTAGAAATCTGAACGATTCATGGGTTAATGTGACAATTGGTAGAGGAATCAGGTACCTATAATTATATACATACGATTAATCAATTTTGAACTCATCATTATACCTATGTTCATTTTGAATCATTAAATGTTGGTATTCATCTGTGATTTTTGATTATAGTGGTGTAATGTACGATGGTAGAGGAACATATAATCTCACCAATCTTAATACGACGAAAGAAGGAATTTCGTTTCTCATCAAGGAAATGATCGTGTCCAGTCGTGATAACGCTACGAAAATGAATTTCACTTGTGGCGATGGTAAATATCTAGTTCAAAACATATTATTTACTAAAGAAATTAAATGTGCGCTAAATTCTTTGATAATCTTCAATAGTACCCGATTTCGAAAAGGACGAATCAAACGAAAAGGTAATGTTGAATATTTCTTTGAGTTGATCAATTATTATAACTGGTGTAATCATGAATTACTTGAACGAATTGTTCAACAGTTTGAAGATTATATGTTCAAAAATGCATCACACGTTATCGAATTGGCCGTAATAGTGGATACAACTTATTACTCAAAACTGAACTACAATTTAACTCGAGTTCATCAACGCGTCGAAAAGACCATAAATGAACTTAATAATGTAAGCTCTGAGTTTGTAAATCATGTGACAAATGAATATAACATAATTCCTATTTTTTTCAAATCAAAAAGATTTTGAAACCGTTGAGTGTTTTCGTCACTGTCGCCTGCGTCGATGTTTGGACCCTTCATGATAAAGTTTATATCAATAGCTTCGCGGATTTCACATTTCAAAGTTTCCGCACCTACGCCCAGGAATACCTGCATAGTCCGCACGTGGATAATGTTCAATTATTATCGTTTGTATATTAATATTACTTATGCTGCTTGCTCAATTTTTCTGGTTTCATTTCATCTGTTTTGTATTTTATTCAATAGGCATCGCAAATTTCATTCCAACCAATTCGGATATACATCTGAAGGAAAGATGTGCGATGTTCAAGAGAGTTATGGAGTTAATTTTGATCCCATGAATGAAACCAACGTTTTCCATATAAGTCGCACGTTGGCCCGCCATTTGGCCTCTAATATGGGTATTGGGGAATACAAAGAAAATGACCCTTGCATATGCTCACCTACATCGCCATATCTTCATTGTATCATGTGGCATAATGATGATGCGTTGGTTTTATTTTTATTCATCTTTTAGTTAAGTTTTAAAGGAAATACTAAGCTGTTACAGCCTGCTATTATTGAAGGGGGTTGTAGTAGGTCAATATCCATTATACGTAATACCCTTTACATATTAGAGTTGGTAGAGTGATTTTGATTACTTTTTTTCAATGATCAGATCTAGTCTATTGGATGAAACGCTACCAGATTTTTGTGTTTCACATGCTTTACTTTATATAAATGAAAATGCCTCAACTTTGGTATTTGAACAGGAGATGTTGAGGCATTCATATAAAAAAAAGACTCAAAAACAGTGAAAAATCCTTTGACTATATACCCCCTAGACCGCTCGAACTCATTGTTTAGAATAGCATATTTCTTTCGATATCGAGTGAACGTTCTCAGACCAAAATGCGTCTGCGCATGCGCGAGTTCAAAGTTATTGATTGTATTTCGAGTTTCGAGTATAACGAGTTCAACTGTTACCAGCTGTTGCTGTTGTTATCTTTAACTCGCGCATGCGCAGACGCATTTTGGTCTGAGTGTTCACTTGATATCGACAGAATTTTTCTTTACAGTTCGAGCAGTCCAGGGGTATATATATAGTTGAAGGAAAAATCTGACTCTGATTTCGAAGTATTCAAACCTGATTCCGGAACCTCTTCTAGTTCAACTCCCGAGCATTAAACTCCGACTTCGCCTTGACTCCAGAGTTACTATTGAGATTTTATTTCAGAGTTGTTACTAAAATTTTAAAACAAATTTTGGGAGGAGTTTTATCCTCTTTTGGGAGCCATATTTGAGCTTTCCCCTCATGAATAAATACTTATTGAACCAAACTTTAATTTTACACCTCTTACTGAACACACCTTGGTTTGTGGATATTGGATATTTTAATTTATGGCTTCCGTGAGTTCATTTCACTTGCTTTATTTCAAGTCACATGTTGAAAGGGAAAACTTCGTCTTCTAAAGCACTTTTAATGCACTGAAATTAGACTAACTAAAAAGCTTTTACCATGTAACTAAAGGTGGACTAATTTACTAATGCTATAGAAATGACAACAATACATCCAAGCAGTGATTAACAAAACAGGCACCGCGCATGCGCAAATACTTGAAAAAAGCGAGAGATGTAGAAAGTGTTGATGATGTACATTCATTTCTAACATTATTGTCACGTTCGTTTGAAATCAGTGAGGGAACTGAGTGTCAGCAGGCGCATTAAATAAATAACTTACTTTTTCCCCTTCCTATCAGTGCTTCTGTCATGCGCAGCTGTATTTTTTGTCGTCTGATACTTCGAGAATGTGTTAGATATAAGTTCAAAGTTTCACTTAGAATTCTCCTTACTTTCAGGTAGTTATTAATTTAACAACTTTTTCGTGATGCAACTACGAGATATTTCTCATTACTCAAAACAATGAAATTACTTTCTTTTATTCTTCGTACAAACTAAAAAAAGATACAAATAAACAATTACTGTCTTTAAAGCAATAAAATTTCACCCTCTTACATAATCCAACGAGCCTAAATCAACAACGGTTACGATAACTGGTGCATCATCTCTGATAATGAATCCAAATTCGGAATCTGCATTGCATGTTGAATGCTGAGCGAATGTACCTACCAATATATTAAAATATCTGACCGACTGAGGGAGCTTAAATTTCTCAAATTGAATAAGTATGGACAAAAAAACTTTGATACCTAATTGAAATCAAGATGTGCAAGTAGGAGTTTCCTCCTTTACTATTAGGTGTAGGTGTAATTCATTAGAATTACCTCGAAGTCGGAACATATCCACATTAATAAGTCTGTTCTACTAATGTAGCATAGCTACTTATGTTTATAAATTTTCTATAGTATTATTTCAATGTTTCTAATTAATCAATTCAAAAAAATTTTAATTCAATATTGATGACACAATTGCTTTATTAGAAATACCATATCAAAATGGAGTGATTGCTCGCTCCAGAAATGGGCAAAATTAGCACCTTACGATAATCTTGATTGCTTATCGGATGGTCCTCTAAGGTAAATTCTATAATAAATCATAGTTATGTTGGTTGCCAATTATTACATGATG
Source organism: Phenacoccus solenopsis (assembly GCA_009761765.1). Lineage (NCBI taxonomy): Eukaryota > Metazoa > Arthropoda > Insecta > Hemiptera > Pseudococcidae > Phenacoccus > Phenacoccus solenopsis. The sequence continues at coordinate 10,881,255 of CM019755.1, read as the reverse complement.
AAAAATTATAATTACATTTAACCTTATTTTAGCCCTTTCAATACCCAGTCATGCGATAAAATATATATAGCTCCGGAGACAGAAAAATTCTCCTACACCGGTTTAGTAATTGGAGTTTCAATAGGTATTGGTATAGTGCTACTAATCTGTTTGACTATAATATGTGTCCTCTTTCACAAAGGCGAAAAAGAATTGCTTAAAGGGTGAGCAAATGTTGGTTTTATTGGATATTTTCAAGTCCACGTAAATGTAGTTGTACTTTGAATAATTCTAGGGAGCGCTTTGACCCCGAAGTCTACCAAAGTCATTGGCCCTCATCTTCAATGGAGCGCTTTGACCCCGAAGTCTACCAAAGTCATTGGCCCTCACCTTCAATGAGTATCTCACAATCAAGAGATAAATCCGAACCTCAGTCTGTGTCGAGTTTCAGCGATAATCGTCCTGGAAAAACGATAGTAGTCACAGCAGGTACTATAATATCTAGATAAGCATTATCATCGCTTCTGCTTCAAGGACTAATATAGATATACCTACAGTTATTATTATCTGAAACTTTCGGATTGATTTATTTTTCAACTCTTTACAGATGTGGAAGATTATCCCAAGTCATCAAGCGAATCGCAACCCTTAACGGAATTCCCTTCGAGTCGGCGAATAAGCCAGCAAACGGTCAAATCTTCGTCGAGTATGGATATTCCGATGACTCCGATAGTACATTCGCGCCAACCATCAAATGACGATTTGAAGACTGATGAGGATGCTGTTCTTTAACGATTTCGACGTTGTCAAATGGCAATAAAATCTGTATTTTTTTTTTTTTTTATTTATTTATTAACGATACAATCAAGTATCATATTGTATATACTCTGTAATTTTTAGATGAATTTTTTTAATCATTATTTTGTAATCGTACTTTTTCTCAAACGGAATATGATATGTACTCGTATACTAGGATGGTGGTGGGGATATATTTGTTTTCAGAAGTGAAGTAGGTGTGGAAAAAGTGGTTACGAATGATCCACAAAAAACAATAAAAAAATTTCAGTGTTCAAAGCTGAAGGGAACACTTGTGAAAATGATTTCAGAAGTTTTGAAAAGTAAACAAAAAATAATTTTTGGCTAATTTAAAATGTTTTGCAATAAAAACTTGAATTTAGTTGTTTAAATAGGTACTGAAACATCAATTTTTTCAAATTAAAGTGGTAATGAATAATTTATACGTTATGTGATAGTGTAGGCTTTATTTGAAGTCTTTGAAATTCAAGAGACAAAATTTACTCGATTTCTTGATGGTAGGGACTCACAAAACATTACATTTTTGCTTCAAAATTACATTTTTTGATACGAAATAACTCGTACTTTGAGAACCCCTGTGACGTAAAAATCGTGTATATTTTTATCTTGAATCCTAAAGACCACAAATCAAGTCCATACTACGCACATGAAGCATGAATTACCGATATATTATTCATTCATGAAAATAAACAAAATTTGGAATTTTTTCAAAAAGATTAAAAAATAAAAAAGGTCAATAACCTTGAATTTTGATAAAAGGAAATAGTAATGGTTAAAATATTTTCAGTATTTTGACGTCAAAGTTTAAATTTTAAGCGCAAAGGAAATTCAAATGAACTGAGAGTATATTTTTTAATATTTTGACATACCTACTTATGCAAATATTTCCCTCAACTTTGACGACTGTAAATTTTTTTCAAGCTATCTGGGCTCATTATGCAATTCTTTTTCCTTCACTCCCTTACATTTTGAAAAAATTCAAAAGTAGATCCACTCTAACACACTAATGTACACGAATCAAATGTATGTATATTGACGACGCCATGAACCGGCTGAAGGTATGAGTGGACGGAAACAGAATGTCAGAACACCGAAAGGATTTAAAGATAACGCTTGCAGAGCTGTCTAACAAAATAAACTGCATCTAGAAAGTTGAGATTCCAAGACTGTAATTTTGGATAAGAATTTATGCATTTCAATAAGAGAAAGAATTCTTCCTCATTGAAATTCACCCTTCCAGAACAGCTTATTCATTGAAACTGATTCTGATGGGGTTGATTTCGTTGAACAGCTCTATTGCTAATTGAAATTCTTGTAGCTTTTGACTTTCATTTCCTTCTTCTTTCCCTCTGTTTATATTTTTACACTGTGCTCCAACGATTTTCGAATTTCCGAGTGATAAATTTTTTACTTTCAAACAGATTATTAATTATTTCATTTCTTTTGATTTTTTATACCTACAATAGTAAATGATCAGAATAATCATAACGTATAATTTGATATTTTTAATATTTTATTAGCTGAGTTTTTAACTTAAAAACGATAGCTATTCTTTCATTATAAATTAATAAGAAAAAATTTTTTCGAGAATCAGTGTTGCCAAATACTTTAAAGCAATTCATGAAAATTTGAAAAAAATACAACATATTGATAAATATCGTTGAGGAAGATCTGAAAACAAAATAATTCAAGTTCTTATCAAGTGATCTGAAGAAAAACATCAAAAGAAATTCGAAAAATTTAAAGTTTTCTTCTAAACAAGAAAATATGGCGTTTAGGGGTACGAGGACTATTTGGGCACAGTGTTAAAGAGATTCTTGAAAAAGAGGAAGTTTAAAAAGAATTTAGCTCCGGCTACATGCGACTTGACTACTAATGCCATGTTTTGCCTTCAGTTAAATCAAACATTGCAGACACCTAGGTCATTCTGATGGGTTTCAAATATTTTTATGCTTGAACATTGTTGCTTTTTTTTATGGGTTTGTTCTCTTTGAATTAGAGATCTACTTAGAGGAGAAAGGAACAAAAAAAGAGAAAATTACTTATGCCTGGGGTTTTTTTCGAAGACTCGTTAAGGTCTTGGAAAAAATATAAATATGCTTATGTCGTTATAAAATGAAATCAACAAGTTTATTTCCGCGTCTAATTTCCTTTATGTGACCTGTTGAATTTTTGACAAAAATTTTTGAAGTTTGATATTAAGGACTAAGATTTTTTTTGGAATCTTTCAGGAGGAAAAAATTTTTTATTGATTTATGAGAAAATTATTGGTGGTTAAATGTAACCCGATCGCGAATGATTTATTATTAATATATTTTTTGGTAAAAATTCGTTCGGTCAAAATATTTTTCTACAAGATTTCTCAAATGTAATTATTGTGAATTCACGCTAGAACTAAATATATTTATTTCTCAATTTTTGTAAATATTATGTACCTACCTAAATACTTACCTACTACTTGTAAATATAGATGACAAATATATATATTTTTTATTACAGCTGAAAATACCTTAATAGACAACTACTCTGATCATAGCACGATGTTCGGAAGGGGAGTGGGGTTAAAAAATAAAAAATGAAAAATAAATGATATTTACTGTATACTTATTTGTGTGAAGATGACACAGTTTTGTTGTTTTTGGTGGAGAAGGATGGATGTTGAATAATGTTTGAGCGTGTTTCAAATATAATGATCAATTTCCAGGCATTTAAAAAAAGAAATAAAAAAACAATAAAAATTGAAAATGAAAAACGCAATATCAGTTTCGAAATGGTCAGAAAGATTCTAAAAATATTAACCAACTAGACACAGTTTTATTCATAATAGGTAGGTCTAGGTAATAGGTATCTAGTTTCAGTATGAACGAAGCGTAGCGAACATTTTTTCAAGGAGGGGGCCAAACATAGTGTAACTTTTGATCATTAGAAATTTCAAATTTCTTCAAATCAATGTATTTTGGAAACTCTTCAAGAATGGTCATATCTATTTTGAGCAAAACTGATCGAAAAAAATCACAATCCTTCATATAATTATTGGTACTTCAAAATTTTCAAACTTGTTTTTTTCCAGCAGAGTAACTATAACAGATCTTACCCATAACTTTCGATTGTCATTGTTGTCGCAATTTCTGGAATTTGATTCGGGACTGTAGTTGTGCATTCGGCGTCTTTTGCATTCACAACTATAGTCTTCGTATTCATTACGATAATGTTTATGCTCAAATGAAACCTGGCAACAGTTTCTGTCATCTATTTTTCTTAGGAAGTCTTTTCTTCATTTATTTGATTATTGAACCAGAAATTTTAAACAACAATGAAAATACAATGGTCAACCTCTTCCGATTCCTACAAAATAACCATCTCCATCCTCAAATCTAATCAATCCAACCCGTGCCTCTGACCATTGTAGCAGTACAAGGCACTTTAATGGAGAAAAGTGCGTAAGTAGGACTAGATAAGTAAGAAAAAGTCTAATCATTTCTATAACCAATTTTATAGCTCAAAACAGATCATTTTTGGTATGACAATATGGGCGATTTCTGGTCGATTCCAAATCTAGGAATATTTTGTTAGTGAACCTTAATTTCTTTGAGGGAATTGGACAAAAAAAATTTGTGATGTCCACTTCCCTCCTCCCTTTTAGACACTTTATTGAGAAAAAATTCGAATCCTTCGTTAAAATTAATTTTTTTCCTCACTCACATAAAAAAAAAAATTGTTCTTGAGACTACGATTAAAAATTGCATCAAATAGTGATTGGGGAAATTATCTATTTCAAAAGAACTTATTGCGAATACGTGGGTAGGTACATTCATTCGTAATAAATTTCATTCACCATTAAGCATTCATGAAAGTCACTATTGCGCTTACAAAAATCAAGCGGCTTCAAATTAATATTCATCTTCAAATCAGAGCGCTGATAAGTATTAGGAAATTCTATTATTTGCAAGATTTAGCTTGTCTACTGTCTACCCTAAAACGCTTACCACATCTCGATATATGTTCAAGGTCACGAAAAGTGAGTAATACATTCGTGTTCTCATGCGTTCGGTTTTCCGTTGAAGTCACGGCGACATATTTCTGAAGGTACGTGGAAGATAGGCGAAAAGAGCTATTGAATGTTCGTTTTTCCTTCTCGCATTTCAAACCGCTTCCTTTGAATTATTAGATTACGAGTAGACGTTAACTTTTTTCTCCAAAAAGCATTGAATATTGTGCTAATCAAGTAGAGATGAAGAATGCAAGGAATCAGAAACTCGTTAAATTAATGTATTTGTGTCTCATTACCGGACATATTGTGCTATGTAAGTAAGAATGAAAATATTCCGTTATTAAATTGAATAATTAAAGGACTGTTATAAGTATGTATTTTAATATTTCATATAAAAAGTACTTCATATCAAGTTATCACAAACTAATAAAAGATTTCCTATGTAATTTTCAGGTGAACGAATATCATTTACCAAACAAGAATCGTCTGCTGGAGGAGTGAGATCGTGTTTTTTATGTGTAATACTGTGTTGTATTGCTACAAATAATCAAATAACCTGTTGATTTTTATTGTAGGAAAGATTCGTAATCGAGTTGCACATGAAATCCAAGTATTGCTTCATAGATGTGCATTTGAACAAGTATGAGGAAATTATATACATTCATTCCGTTTCGTTGATATAAATTTTAGGTTATTTATTCTTCTCAACGTGTTCCAGAAATCTATTATCAAAGGATTACTACGAAATACATCAATCGAACAACACCGGTAATGTGAAGACAAGATTTAAAACGCATGATGTAAGTACCTATAGTGATTCATGAACATTTTCACGAAATCTATTTGCAAATTCCAAGTAAAAATGCTATTTATATCAAATGTATAAATTTATTTTCCGATTTCCTTCTTCTGTCTTGCCTAGGAAATCAGCATGTGTTATTATATTGGAAGTATCGAATCTGTAAATTATTCATGGGCCTCTATTACCACATGTGAAGGAATACAGTACGCTGTTATTTATATCAATAGATTTTTCTCCTTACTTTAACTATATCTTAATTGGCAATGCTCGGCGGTTTTTGTGTATTTTTTTTTTGTTTTCATCATGAATAGGGGTTTGATACACGATGGCAATGGTTTATATACAATCACTGATAGATTACCAGAAAGAAGCGATGATTTAATGAATACCGACGTAAATGAATTATTAATTGAAAACGTTGTAAAATCTGGGCCGGATTTTAGTTGTGGAAGAGGTATAGGTAAGTTATTATTTGTCGAGTGTTTAAAATGCATTATCCATCTTTTAATCACAAATTTCATTAAACTATTTTTAACGCTCTTGTGTCTTGTTTACAAAGTTTTCAAAAATAAGGCAATAATTTTAGTGATTAAATCAACCAATGAGAAACAACGAGCTAGACGCATTCCGAACATTCTATAGTGTTACATTTTATTATCGAATATTTGAAATTTGATTGGATGATCAACATTTTCGCGCATGCGCAAAATCTAATATTGAGCACCTCTAATTCGAATTACTGGGGCACAATTTTGTTCAGAATTTTCAAGCCTTTTTCACCCAATCAAAAGTCATAAACAGAGGATTTTGGCCTAAGCCTTTTTTTGTACAGAAGTCAATGTTGTGCTGAAATGGGCAATACTAATTTAACAAGAAAATTAAATGAAATTATCTACGACTTTTTCTAACAAATAAATGAAAATTTAGTTTTTTTGTTTTTACTTTTCCTTTACTTCTTTGAACAAAAAAAATATTTTTTTGAATTGGAGTTATTAATATTTTTTCTTACATTGAAGAAGCAAAACTACATGTCAGAATATTCTCCTAAAAAT
>CM019755.1:10840933-10868371 GCA_009761765.1 Phenacoccus solenopsis | reverse complement strand
CTGTGTTGACACGCACCAACCGTATCGCCAACAGCGAACATTCGCACCAGAGGCCTTATGTGTGACAGCGAGGTTTCCTACCACGGGGTTAATGAAAAGCATGGGGATAGCGATTACTCGCATCACTAATTACTGCGCTTGCGCTAATTCCAATTTTTTTTTTTTTTTTTTTTGAAAATATTGTTGACCGCGGTCTTTTATGAACTTCTTTTAACATTCGACAATTGCCATTAGAAGTGTATCAATAAAGCTTTCTGAATTGCATTTGCCAATGGAAACAAATTCAATGTTGCAAATTACAATGAGTAATGCTGACAAAGTGAGTAATCTTTGGGTAATTTATACTCGTACTAAAGGTTGACCGTAGGTTATAGTTTTCCCTTCTCCGCGACCATTAATAGTAATTAGATATATTTCTTACTCACTAAACTTTCGTAGTTCTATTTCCTTTTTTCCATTTTTGTTTTAGAACTACCAAAAAGAGAATCCCAATTCTGTGATGGTGGTGGCGCGCAACATCGAATTACATTTTCTTTCTGTATTATTTCTTATACGTTATAGCTCAATAAACGTTTATTTATACGTACGTTTTTGCTTTCTTTTTAGCTTTGATAGTGTCGCCTTCCCTTCTCCACTTTGTGATTCCCTCACAAGTCTCTACTAAATAGCTTCTTCAAACATCTAATTTCACACAATCCCTCCCCCCCATTTTTTCTCAGTCATTAATTAGCACACACTAGCGAAAATTATTCAAAACCATCGAGGACTATCTACAACAACATGACAATGAGAAATCATTATCAACATGATTTTCATTTTTGTTGTTGCTGGGAATGTCTATTGATAGAATCACAATAAAAAAAATGAAAACATATCACACCACATTTCTTTTCTCAATGACCCTAATTTCGATTCCCTCTACTCTCACCCCCTCCATATAAAACGAATGTGATCAAAACTAACTTTAATTTTTGTTACACAGCAAAACGAAAACATCTTTCCATTTTTATCATTCGACACTATCTTTAGAGGAAAAGGGGAAGAGAAATTGTTAATATTTTTAACATATTATACAAATTAACCCAAATTCCTCATTTTCGCATTGGTCGTTATTGATAAATTGAAGATCCGCACTGCATAGTTATATATAAATTATAGCATATCGTCAAAATATAAAGAGAGTTTCTCTAAAAAACTTCGCTTATTCATTGTAACACAGGTAGACAGGTACCTACTTTCTAGAAACATGTTGAAGATGTTGAAAAAATTAAAAAAAAAAATTGATGTTTGAATGATTAAATCCATTTTTTTTCGGTTATGAAAGGATTTTTTTCTGTATTGATGATAGCTATTATTAAATCTATATTCTCGACATGTTTCAGATGATAGTAAAAGAAAATGCTGCATACAATTTGAGTTCTTGAACTAACTGGTACGTATGCATTTATTAAAATAATTCATAAGCAATACTTGAGTGAATATTAACCTTGTCTACTAGTGTTACTGAATAATAATTATTTCATAAGGATTTATTTTTGGCTTCACTGTGAATATAAATTATAGAAACTCCAATCCTTACCTATAAAAAGAAATCTGTATGAAAAGTCAAAATGTAGAGAAGTCCTATAACTTTACATTATAAATTCTTCAAATGAAAATTCAAAAATTCAGGATACATACTGCTAAGTATACGATGTATGTACATCAAAAAAGTCTCTACATCATATATGGCTTTAAAGAAATCTAGCAAAGAAATAATCCGCCTTCACTCAGTATTTTGAATATTTTAAGCTTATTCAAATGGTAACATGTAAAGAAGTTTTTACTATTACACTTCCACTGATTGCACGTCTTTTCTTAATGATTGCGATTTTTTCTAATATTCTAAGAGCTTTTTTTTCATTACACATTTTAATACTAAGTATTTGCATCAAAACAGAAGAGTGATCCTTAAACTAGAAACACATTAGGACCAACATTTCAATTTATTATAAAGTATTGTAGTATCGTGTTAGATCAAGTGTAGGAAAGCCATTACAGAACTAAATCAGTCATCTTTAAGGAACAACGCATAAGAAATATTCCGGGACATGAGGATAAATAGAAATCAAATGATTCCATGGTTGAATTATATAGTATTTTCAATTCTTCTAGATATGAAATCATGAAAATGTTTTAAAAAATTGAAATATCCGTGCCTACAGTTAAGTGCGGAACATATTTCTCAAAAAAGATCTTCACATCATACCAATACAACTTTAAAAGAAATCTAGAAAAGAAATAATCCATCTCTACTCAGTACCGTGCACTGCAAAGCCTTCAAAATAATTGTCGAAATGTAGAAAAAAGTTCTCAAAAAAATTTTATGCTGTTATAGGTATGAAATAATGATGATATGCACTGCAAAACCCTTCAAAATACACGCAGAAATGTATAAAAAAGTTCTTACAAAAATAATGATGATGACTTATGAAAATCTTGAATACTAGGTGTAAGAAAATCATCAAAATATGCCATCTGCGTACAAGAGAATATTAGAAATACTCCGAGAAGGTTGAAATTAAAATATACATATTTCCATGGGCATACTATCATTATATCATTTGATTGTAAAGTCAAAAAAATGTTTAGAAAAAAAATAAAGTCCTATGTAGGTTACATTAATATACATTAGAAATACATAATTTCAACATTTAATGGAGGGCATGAAAAATCAATATATTTAGGAGCTGGTTTCGCAGAATTTTATTAATTAGGTGCTATGAATAAATCAGTCTAACTTTAAAAAGAAAATCTTCACCATTTCATGGATAACTTGAAAGAAATCTCTGTGATAATAATTTCATATCAAAATCTTTTTTCATTTAGTATATGTGGATTAATTCTTCCAAATATTCCTACCTAGTTGTAAGCGTACGGCTCAATTTTGAGAAAACTTCCTTGGAGTTGATGGGAATGAATTAAAACCTTAAAAAAATCAATGGAAGATAAAAAGAAAATTGTCATGAATAAACATCCGCCCTGTAAGTATTTACATTTCAATACATTCAAAATTATTGAAATTTCCAACTTGTCCAAAATTACTGCTGCAATCTTGATGAACAGAAAGTGAGAATCACAGAAAAACTAAATCAGACATTATGTGGTATTAATCATCGAGGAAAAAGAAAAAAAAAAATTAGAAAAATATAAAATTAAATGATTTTCCCAGTATCAAATTGCTGTATTTTTAATACATTCGATTATATACACATGAAAATATTTAGAGGACCAATTAAAGTACTTTTGCCATTCATGTAAAAAGTCATGTATTAAAAAATCCTCAACATTTCATGGGGGAGTTAAAAGAAATTCGTCTACCAAATTTCTATTTATTACTTCGACTTCTTCTAATGTATAAATGTTGGACAATCGTCAAAATGTGAAGAGAGTTTCTAAAAAAAAAGAGCACCTCATCATAACACAGAGTTGAAGTGATATTGAAAATTTTACGGAAAGACAAAAAAAACAGTCAAATGAAATCATAATGTTTAAAAATGCGATTTTTAGGTATGTATACAATTCATATACAGAGTATAATTTTGTATATGTCAGAAAGTCGTGAAAATACAAAGAGAGTTTCCATCAAAAACTTGACTTATTCATCATTGTAGCACAGGTAGATAGGCACCAATTTTCTAAGAACATGCTGAAGATGTTGAAAAAATTAAAAAATTAAATTGGATATTTGAATGACCGAATGATACTTGTAGCTATTATGAAGTGTTTATGTCAACTCATAAATAGATACCCTACATTCTTTTACTTTACATTCTAGACTTGAATTTGTTTAGCTGAATTTTCAATAAGAACTGGATTTTTTTTTCATTTTTCTTTCTTCTTCAAAATTCACAACATGTTTTAGATGACAGTATAAGAAAATGCTGCATATAGTTAGGATAATATTTGAACTAAGCAGCATCTCCTTATCAAAGGTACGTAATTTAGAGCAATAAGTGAATATTAACCTTGTCTATCAGTGTTACTAAGTGATAATTATCTCATAAGATTTTCATTTTTGGCTTTTTTGTGAATATAGAGCCCAAAATAATACAAAAAAACTTCGATACAAAACTTCTAATGAAATTAAGTAATTACCTATAGGTTATAGGCAAGGAATATGAGGTACATTATATTTTCAATATTTAACTGAAGAATACAACCACAGTCGTCAAAATTTTAATTGTCTCCAAACATAATTTACAATTTCATATGATAGGACAAGTTTTCGTCTTGCAATCAAATTAAACAAATTATAATATTAGTATCAGGGACAAAGAGACATTTGATATCTACACATTGCAAGATAAAAAGAAAATTGTCATGAATAAACATCCACCCAGTATCTACATTTCAATACATTCAAAATTAGTGCCATCTGCAATTTATTCAAAATTATTGTTGTAATCTTGATAAACAGAACATAGAATACCACAGAAAAAGCAAATCACAAATCATGTGGTATTAGTCAAGGAAAAAGAAATACGTAATAGGTCATGTATTGAAAAATCCTCAACTTATACGTAGGACTTTGAAGGAAATTATTATAATCAGGAATCTATCTCACAATATTCTATTCATTATTTTAATTTCTTCTAATAATGACATACAATTAATAATTATGCGATATTGATAAACGCTTTTAAGCATTAAATAATTTTTTTTATATCATTTATTCTTGCTAACATCATTCAAATACATAATTCATTTCTATGAGGGAAAGATTTTTGCGCTTGAGGTGCTCGAATCAAGTAGTCGCCCGCATAAATGTTGGAAAATCATCAAAATGTAAACAAAGCCTCTAAATAATGCTTTAAACTTTCACATATTGACTATCTATATTATTTTATATGATTTTGATTTTTTTTAATCTCATTTTTGTGAATTTCCGACTCCCTTCAAATACTGGTTAAAATGCTAAACAGTTAGTTACATACAGCGAGTAATAATATATTCGTAGTACACGATAGAATATAAAATCTATCCATATGTCTGTTGATAAAAAGTAATTAAAGTACTAGGTGTAAGAAAGTCATCAAAATATCCCATCCATATGCAAGAGTCTTTACAAAAAAGAACACCTCATTATAACCAAAGTTGTAAAACACTCATTTCCTCATGTTTTAAACAATGTTAAGGCGGTGCTTCGGAAAATAAGTAGGTAAATGTGATAAAATTGATTTTAAAATAAAGAAATGAAAAAATAGAAAAAATAAATGCTTAATCTGATGAAACGAAGTCTCTAAAATAATATATTATAATTTTAAATCATTTAGTTGCGTTACTTTTGAGAAAAATACTGCAAATGAAAATTATATCCTATTTTCATTTGCAGTATTTTTCTCAAAAGTAACGCAACTAAATGATTTAAAATTATAATATATTATTTTAGAGACTTCGTTTCAACAGATTAAGCATTTATTTTTCCAATTTTTTCATTTTTTTATTAAAAAAACAACTTTTTCGCATTTACCAACTTATTTTCCGAAGCACCGCCTTAAACGTTTAGGCTGAAAATTAACTTAAAAAGTATTGGTTCTTCAGAATAAAAGAAAAAAATGGATTTGAACAACAAATATTTTAGTTATCATAATACGTCACTCAAAAAAATTGATATTTCATTTCATTTCATGATATGATTATTAATGAAGTATCACTCATTTATTAATTTAATCTCGAAACACGAGTTCTTGTTCAAGCATTTTTTGTTATGAAATTTCAAAAAATTAAATATTTTGTCCAATTCTGTCATTTTTTTTGGGGAGGGATAAAAAAAATGGTACAATAAAACCATAGTATTTAAAAATGCGATTTTTAGGATGTTTTCAAGTCTAGAGTTGATACAGCATACATATACCATGCATCTCATAGATCTTCGACCCCCTCAGCATAAAAATCTCAAAATCCTTAAATAGGAATATTGATTCGTTGCATGTTAACACTGATTCAAGATATCCACGCTGTAATCAGTGTTACCACCCGGCGAATCGCCTTGAGAGAGATTTTTGCGCTGAGGGGGTCGAACATCAATGGGACGTATGGTATAATTTTATATATGAAGGTAATGCGTCAAAATATAAAGAGAGTTTCCATGAAAACTTCACTTATTCATTGTAACACAGGTAGACAGGCACTTATTTTCTGAGAACTTGTTGCAAATGTTGCAAAAATTAAAAAATTAAATTGCATGTTTGAATGACCGAATTTATTTGTTTTCAACTCATGAGGTTTTTTTTCTATTAATGATACTTGCAGCTATTATGAAGTGTATATGTCAACTCGTAAATAGATACTCCATACTCATTTACTTCCCACTTTGACTTAAATTTGTTTAGTTGAATTTTTAATAAGATCTGATTTTTTTTTTCATTTTTTTCAAAATTCTCAGTATGTTTCAGATAATGGTTCAAGAAAATACTGCATAATAATATAGTTGAAAAAATATTTGAACTAACTAGGATCTACCTATCAAAAGTAATTTACGATGAATATTAACCTTGTCTACCAGTGTTACTAAGTGATAATTATCTCATAAGATATTAATTTTTGGATTTTCTGGGAATATAGGACAAAAAATAATACAAAAAAATTTCGATGATTACTACAAAAGCTCTAATGAATTGAGTTCGGTACCTATTACCAAAAGGTCAGTGGCGTATCCAGACTGATGGTCAAGGAGGAGGTCCAGCAAAATTTTCAAATATAAAAATCTGTTAGGTAAGTTCAAAATGTTGGCGATTTTATTACTATCGATTATTTTCATATTACATTTTCGTTGTTCCTTATTTGTATATTACAAAAATACTATTTTTGAAATCGCCAAGGGGAGGTCCAGACCCCCTGGTCCCCCCTTAAATACGCCACTGCAAAAGGTTATGAGGAACTAATATAAGGTAAATTATACTTTCAAAATTCAACTGAAGAATACAACCCACAGTCGTCAAAATTTTGATTGCCTTCAAACATAACTTACAATTTCATACGATAGGACAAGTTTTCATCTTACTATTTATTATTTCACATATGTGAATGAAATCTGCGATATTTTTAATGATTAAGTATAACATTATTTCATCTGGATAAGTATGGAAAACCTTCAAAATAATCGTCGAAATGTAGAAAAAAGTTCTTATAAAAATTTTATGCTGCTATATAATGATGATGACTAATGAAAATCTTGATTGTTTCTTTAGAAATTTCATTTTTTATTTTTAACCTGTTTCAAATGCTGACATCAAACTAGAACAGTGACCCTTATATTTGAACACATCAGAAAATTACTTTCTTTTTCAATTATCAAGTATTTCTTTCCAGTAGCTTAATCAGTGGGTAAGATAATCATCAAAATATCCCATCTATGTACAAGAAAATATTAAAAACAATCTAAGACTGTTGAAATAAAAAAAAAAATATTTCTGTGGTTAATAATCATATTATGATATTTTCAAATTATTTGATTATGAAGTCACAAAAATGTTTAGAGGGAAAAAGAAATCCTATATAGATAGCATATTTGAAAAATTTCAACATTTAATGTAGGATATGGAAAAAAATAATAATTAGGAACTGGTTTCACAGAATTCTATTCATTACTATTAATAATGAGTCCAATTATAAAAAGAAAATCTTCAACATTTCATGGATGACTTGTAAAAAAATCTGTGTGATAATAAATTGATATCAAACTATTATTCCCATTCAGTATAAGTGAGTCTGTTAATGGAAACATTAGGTGTATCGCTAAATTTTGAAAAAACTTCAAAATGTAGAGAGAGGCCTATATAATGAATATTTATGCATCACAACACATGCAACTGATGAGAATGCAATCAAATTAAATAAATTATAATACTTCTAATAGGGGCGAAAAGAGATTCTACATCAGTACACTGGAAGATAAAAGGAAAATTATTATGAATAAATATCCCGCTACTATTTACATTCGAATATATTCAAAACTAGTCCCATTTGCAATTTATTCAAAATTATTGCTGCAATCTTGATGAACAGAAAATTTAATCATCAGGGAGCAAGAAATTGAAAAAATTAGAGAACGCGAGTTATTTAAAATTATGTACCTATTGTGGTTCTTTCCATTATTTTTCAATTTTCAAATTTTAAATCAATGACTTAAATTTGAATACCTCTTATTCAACACTGCGTTAGTCTATTAATAATGTTGATTGATTTTGACTGCATCTATGATATTCCTTATGATACAATGCACTCAGTTTATGAAGATAATATGAAAAAGCTATTATAATTAATTAATTATAGACTAACCAAATGAAGAAAGCAAAAATTAAACTAAGCATTTTTTTCAATCCTTCAAGAGCATTTCCTTCTTAACTACTTTTTTTTTTCAAAAATTTTGGGCTGTTTCAAATACATATGTAATTACATCAAAATAGGAAAGCGATCCTTATGTTTGAGCACATCAGGACCAACATTTCAGTTTGCCTTCAGCTTTTCTTTCAAGTTAGAAACTTATTCAGTTACTTTCCACAATGATACCGTTAGTAGCAAATAAAATGTTGAGTAATACGAATATGAAGATTGTGAATAGAAATAATAATGGTGGGCAAGCGCTAAAATTCAACGGAATTTTAGAGAATTAGGCGACCTTGTGGTCATAGGGATTCACTCGAAATGTGGAGTCACAGACGAATAACAAAATGAAAAGTGATGAGTATGCTTATGATGGAATATCTCGAACAAATAGAAAAAAAAAATGAAGAGAAAAATTAAAACTAATCTAACTCTGAGTAAAGACATAATAAGAATCTTTACATAGCTTTTCACGCAAAAAGGATATCATCAAAATATCCCATCTATATGGAAAAATATTTAAAAAATAGATGACGTATGTCCTTTTACTCAAGTTTCTGATTTTTTTCCAATTCTCTAAAAGGGATTCTTCCATTAACTTTTTTTTAACATTTTTTCGCCGCTTATTCAAATGTTGGTATCAAAACAGAAGAGTGATCCTTACGTTTAAACACTTCAGAACCTATATTTCAATACCTTCAACATTTTTGTCCAAAATTTTTGCAAATCAACTGAATGAAATGTATGTATTTAGAAGCAAATTTAAGAAGTTTGTAGGCATCAACTAATATTACGTACAAATTTTAATCTTTGTTGGTCGATTTTGTGGAGAAATATGTATGATTCGTGAAAGTTGAGCGGGAAGAAATTATTGAATGAATAATTGCACAAAAAGAACACGTTAGTGGCCGCAATGTGGCTTCAAAATTTCGAAAGAACTGTTGAAAATTAAATATTTCAAAAACGGATATATGACTATATATTCCTAAAAAAGTACATGCATGCATGTACATGGAGGTCAAAAATTAGCATAAAAAGATAACACTTATTAATCGTTCATTGTTTTCTATTTAGATTGGGTAGCATATGGTTAAATGACTGGAAAGGAAAGGAGAAGCTTTAAACATAGATCAAGAAGATCAACGAAGACATGCCAAAAAAATTGGGAGAATGAAGATGACATAATTGCATGTATATTTAACAGTTTTATCGAGCAATAAGCAACTTGATTTAATTGGATAAAACTATATGAAATTTAAAAAAATGCGTTGATCGAATTTGATAAAGCTTCATCTTATTTTATCAGATTTGAGCTAAGTAGATAAATTAATAATTTTTTTTCTTATTAAAAATATTTATTGAATTAATAATAATAATATAATCATAATTTTATTTAAATTTAACTTTAATTTTAAGAATTTATTTTATTATAATAATTCAATTATTTGAATACAAAATATTTTATTTTAATATTAACAATTCAATTATTATTTCAATTTTTTCATGCACTTCTTCACAATTTAGACAGCTAAATTTCTTCCCATTTGTATCGATTTCATCCGAAACTACTTCGAAATTGTAGCAGTAATAGGCGAATGTCAGACTTTTTCCATTACAATCAACAATTACAAATACCACGTGTGAGAGAAAACATTGGCTAGATTGTGGCGTATTTCCTCCCCAAAAGATGTCCAAGAAAACGATAACTTGGAAAACCGTTGATGTCGTCATTTTAGCAGTTAGTGGTAAGCAATTTCATGCTACATTTTTAATGATTTTTAATTTTTCATTAATAATAACTTTTTTATATAGTTTGGAAGGAAATGTTCACCGAAGTACGTTCTTAAGTCAACAAAGTGCATGTGCTAGTATTTTAAAGGAAGAAAGAAAGCTATATGCAAAGAAGAAATGTCACAGCACTAATAGCGATGACAACTCGGATGATGATGAAGATGCTTCTCATAATGAGCATAAAAAAAGAAAGAAGTAATAATATGCAATGCACGCATGTGCGTATATAGGTGTTATTGATACTTTTATCATATTTATAATACATTTTGTTACACAGGCGAGAAGTTAGGAAAGTATTCGTTCGAAGAACAAAGGTGATAAGCAGGATTTGTTGTTGAAATTGCAAATCAAACAAGGAAATAACAATAACAATATCAACGATGATTGTAAGTTGTTTTTTTTTCTTGTTTATATAAGGTGATCGCACAAATTTCTGTTACATCAATAAGAACAAGATTTCAAAAAATTTACTTGTATGAAGAAATCTTAAGCGAAATTTTACAGCACACAAATACGGTAATCCAACAAAAAAGATCAGCAAACAATTACCCATACGAAAAAGATTTAAATATTGACGAATTGAAAGCCTTCATAAGCGTTTTTTATACAAGCAAGGAGTTCACAGTTTGGTGAAAAAAATCAAGGAAAGAAATGTGGAGCAGCCGGTTTGGGTTGTCATTTTAGGGCGGCGTGATGTCAGAACGAAGATTTGCATTTTTAGCAGCTCGGCTTCGATTCAACGACAAATCCACGAGGGAAGAAAGGAGACAGGCTAATAAGTTTGTCCCAGTTCGAAAAGTTTAGGAATTGTTTGAAAAAAACTGCACTCGACACTACTCTCTAAGTTAGTATATCATCGTTGATGAGCAGTTGGTGGGATTTCGGGGAAGGTGTGGGTTCAGAGTATACATGAAGGGGAAGCCTGATAAATACGGCATTAAAATCGTAATGTTGAATGATGCGAAAACATATTATATGTTCAGGGCAATTCCATATGTTGCTAATGTTCCAACAGAGGAAGGAGAACGCGTTCCTGAATATTATGTCAGAACATTAACAAAAGAATTGTATAAGAGTAATCGAGTTGTAACATTTGACAACTGGTTCACTAGTCCTAGTTTGGTGGATAATTTAAAAACTAAGTATGGTGTACTGGCGGTTGGTACACTTCGTAAAGTTTTTTACGATATTCCAAAAAGTTTTATCAAGAAGAGAGAAGTAGGAAGTTCTGATTTTCTTTTTGATGATAAAAAGATTATGGTCTACTATGGCACAAAAAATGGCTATAACATAATACTTCTCTCTTCTTTACATTATGATAAAGCTTGTGACATTGGAGACCCCGGGTATCCGGTAAAAAATTCAAAATTGTTTCGTTTCGGCCAGTTGATTCATTTGAATCATTAAATTATCTTTTTCGAAGATACAATGCTTTGTATGAAGCATACTATCTTTTTCAGATATTTATGTGAATTGCATCCTATGTGGTTCGTACCTACATACGAGTAAGGTACAGTATGGCAAGGCAGTTCGTTATTAGCTATAGTATACGAACGACCAGAAGATTGTAAAGATAGTACCTATCTAGTTTCGATTTTATTTTTATTCTGTTTAAAGTGAACTCAAAACTATGTAGATTAGCGTGTATTTTTCATTTCGTTTAAGACCGTGTTTTTGTTTAATTATCATTTTGAAAAACAATTCTTTGTAATTATGTGTACGTGTCGGTGGAGAACACCGTAAATTCGTATGTGCTTAATTTGTGTTCAAATAGTAATGGTTTAATGTTGGCACCTCCAGTGAAGAGTAATTAAGATAAGTAACGTACCATATATGTTACAGTAGATGTCTATTAGGTTCTTGTCGCATCAGGGAAATTTTTATGTAATATTTTTTTATTATTATTAAATACTTAAAATTAACTCTGCTTTCTTTTTTCCTTGGTGCTTTGCACTGATAACTATGTAATCCCATCTAAGCTCACCTTTGGTGGTGAGTAAGGATGTGCGCGAGAGTTGACCTCTCGGTGTTGAAAGCCTTGCCACAAAAACACCTCACCTCTGCGTGGTGAGGTCACATATTAGTTTTATGGCGCCCAATGTGGGGCCCCAATTTGAGCGTTTAGCTGCTCTATTGGTGGCTTTAAACACCACTGAGGGCTTCCCCTCAAAGTCTGGAGTATCTGGCTCCTTCCCGACCAGCGGTAACATTAGAACGCACCCTTATGCGAATATGATACGAAAGTATCAGGTTGTTATTGTTGTGATTTTGCGCGAAGCGATAAGATTGTTGTGATTTTGCGCGAAGCGATAAGTTCAATTTTAGATAGTGCTTAAACTTGTATATGTAATTCATTCGGTTGGAAAAACGCTGCGTATAATAAAATTGTGTTCGAAACATCTGTATTATTCGGTACATTTTGTGTTCGTTTGAGTCGTTGGAGATTCTCCTTGTGTTGGATTCATTAGTGTATGAACCAATTTTGGATTTGGGTTCAACATATTGTGAGGAAGATTTGAAACTTCATCTATTTATATCTCTCATTCAATAAGTTAAACGTTATGCGCAAAAGACATTATGATTTATATTATGGTTTGGTTATGAAAAAAAGTTATACTATTTTTGGGGAAATAAAATAGGTAACGAAAGAAGACGAAAAGCTAAAGTAGAGTGTAATGGATTTCCATTTCAGTGGTTTTCCTGATGAATATTTTACATTGAGGAGTACTAGTGATGGATTGAATGAATGTATTGCAGTAATCGGCAATATATTTTCGACATTGTATGGTCCTATTGATCGCTAACTTGTTAATATTGTGCATGTGCGCATTATATATTTATATATATATTTTTTTAATGTATATGTGTATTATATATTGATATTTCATTTCAAGAGCACAATTCAACCAACTAATGAATACAGACTTTCGCGAATGGAAATATCTATTTCCTCCTGTTCGTAAGAACCGCTTTTAAACGACTCGTTTCATTATTTCATTTCAAATTTTTTTTTTTTATTACGCAGATCAAAATTATTTTCTAAAATTCTTTGGTTTTCAACATTCAAGGTTAAATCTCCGTACACCTTCTCACCATTTAGAGCGCCCATGTAGTCAGTATATTATAGGTTTGTGAATTTACTGTACGTGTAGTTACTTAGCAGTATTCCCTGTTTCTCCCTGGTAAGGGAAAAGTACCGTACAAGATGCCCTTGTAGAAATGCAAAGCTCCCGACCAACGGTTGAGCCACCTCGTATGTCCGTACCAGATGAATTATCAATCCCTAATACAACTGAAGCTGCCATAGTCAATCACCCAATCATCAGTGGCTCACAAGAGTTGGCAAATGTGTCTTTAAATGTATCGGATACATCGACACACACCAATGAGGGGTTGATGAGCCAAACATTTCAACCTGTGCCATTGGTTAACCCTACTGTTCCTCTAACCGAAGAACAGCGGGGTGAAATGGTAACTGTCCTAGTCCAGATGGAGAGATAGAAAAGAGAGTTGAATAAAGATATAGATGTGTATAAACAACATAAAGATAAGATGCTGAAGTATTCTGAACTTTATCAGACACAGTTGAATGCATGGATGACCCAAGTAAAGAGAATACTTTAATCCGCAACTGGTCCCAACGATGCTATAGCTCCTATCCCGGCTAGTGTCCAAAACATTGAAAATGTGGATCCTACACCACAACAGGATATAGAGGTTCCCATAAATACCAATAATCTTGAAAATCTGCCCTTAAATGAAATTCCAGACCAACCGTAATTCCAAATCTAAACCGTCGAATATTATTAGGACGTAATGTTCAAATAGGACTTAAGATGGCGACCGATTTTCGCGAATTAACTCATCGTTTTTCGTACCCCGACCAAAGCGGTGACCTTTATATTCCTTTCGAAACAACGAAGACGATGTCGGCAGAAGAAATTGCCGAAATAACAGAGATTTGTGACGCAATCGAAATTAACATCTTTAGCGATTATCTCTTGTACCATCCTCTAATATGGAATTAGAATGCAACAACGTGGAGTTTTCATTGTCAAAGTCTTCCACTCTCCAATTTACAGTCCAAAATGAGGAACTTACTCCATCCTAAGTAAATGAGCTACGAGACCTTGTGAATGAATTCGCTGAAATGTTTCGTGGTCATACAAGATGATGCTCGAGCACCCCCTCTATCAAGAAAGAGTGATGTAGATGCAACGATTAAGCAATGGCTGGATGAAGGAATTATTCAAGAGACTAATTCTCCACATCGGATTCCGTTGGTTTATGCAAATAAGTCGGACGGTTCTATACGAACCTGTGGGGATTTCCAACCACTGAATGACTATCTTGTTATACTTAATAAGTTATTAAGCAACACGGTAAACGAACGCAAAAATCAATAAGAAAAACTGAAAAAGAACGACTAAATTTTAAACAAAATTTGATGCATTTCAAAAGGTTTTATACACGTGTTTCTTCAACGAGGGGTTTTTCGTTTTAAAACAAAATTGTTTAAATAAGAAAAGAAACACCACGTTTTTTGTCTCTTTTAATAAAAAGTGGTTTTTTATGAACCCTAAAATTTCGAAAAATATAATGATTAGTTGAACTGTATAAGTATTGTACCTACTTACACTGGTTTAATGTAATGTAGATCTAATAAATGTACGTGTTAGTTTAAATGCAATTTTTATTCATAAATCAATTTGATAAGAATAATGATATCGGTTGTAGGTTTTAGCTAATTTAGATACATAGATATATCAAATGCGATACTTTGGAATTAAAAAGTGAAAAAGACTAAAACTAATCTAAATGTTTTTGTGATTAAACACAAATTAGCGAAAATGTTAAAAATCACTGAATGTGCACAAGCAAAACCAAACTGTCAACGCGTATGCGTTAATTTGCATCATACTCTTCATTTCCCATACTCTCCTTTACTCAGTTCTTCTTAGTAAACGTATTCGCGTGTTATTGTTTTTCATCTTCATTTTGTTTTACACTTCATATAGTGTGTAACTCGATAAACAGTTATTTTTGAATGTTTATTTATATTATAGATGTGATGCGGAGTGTCGGAGTGTTGCTAACTTTTATATTCACTTCTCCGTCTCGACTATTTTATTATTCAACAGTTTTCAATAAATAATAGTATTTATATTATTATTTAAATCATATATATAAAGCTACAAGAAAAAAATAACAACAACAACAGGGCCAAAAAAATGTTGTTGCAATCGCCCAGCCTCTCCTAATGGACGGATTTCGATAATTTTTTTTTTTTAAATCGCAAAAATTATGCAGATATGTTATCAAGCAAAAAAAAATGAAAATTTTCATCAGAGAGTTGCAAAAACTAATTTTTCTTTTTTATTACTTAAAAATCAACGCGTTCGTTACGCGTTGCTGACGTGTTGCCGTATTCCACTCCACTTGCTTGGTTGTGGGCGTGGTGTCTGCCGTGCCGCGTTAGTTTGTCGGTTACACGAGTACACGACACACATCATTCCTGTTATGTTGTTGGAAGTACGTAGACGCAACGAAATTTAGGTACGTTATCATGAATTGCGAATTTACAATCATTCCAATTATTGGGGACGGGAATTGTTTTTCTCGCGCCGTATCATACTGTATATTCGGCGATGAAAATGAGCATTTCCAATTACGTCTGCAAACGGTTAATAAAGTAATAAATGATTGGTCTTTTTATAAAGACTTCATTATTGGTGAATTCATTAGTAAAAATGAATACGAAGAGAAAATGAAAAGTTATGGTCAGTTTGGAGGGCAAGTTGAACTTCAAGCCATAATCGATTTATTTCCTCAATACACTTTTAAGGTTCACATTAAAAGTAACAATTCTATTGTTATTCACGGCTCGGGTGATATCGTTCATGATTTACTGTTCTCTGAAAATGATGGTGTTGGGCATTACGATGTACTGAAGTTCTGTAGTTTATCAGCCTCTAAAAACGATGATGTTGAAAATTACAGTGTTTTCAAATCCCAATATCGTAAACATAAATCTACTTTAACAAATCGTCGGGAAACTACATATAAAAAAATAGCAGTGCGTAATGTACGTAGTTTACAATGTAATGTCGAGGATAAAAATGATCTAAAAGAACTTATTGGAAAAGAAAACGATATTAAAAAAGTAAAAAAGCTGGGAAGGCCTAAAAAAACAAAAGAATATAGTCCGCTTCAAAACAAAAATTCCTGTAAAACAGACATTGAAAAAAAACTGATCCTAATGAAAATGAAATCGTTTAAAAAAAAAAACAGGCCGACCAAAAAAATTGAATTCCGTTGAAAATGAAAATGCATCTAAAAAAAGGGGACGACCACCAAAAAAAATCTATGAAAATGAGCATCTCGAAAAAAAACCTGATCCTGATGAAAATAAAATCATTCTGAAAAAAGTTGACCAACCAAAAACATTGAACTCCGTTGAAGATGAAAATGCTTTTGAAAAAATGAATTTAGGGGAAAATGAGGGCGCTTCTACAAAGCGGGGACGACCTCAAAAAAAAAAATAAAAATATCAGCTTGCATAAGCTAAAAAATACTTCTTTGTCAAGTGATAGTAGCAAATGTTTATTCTGCGGGGCTCATTTTTTTGATGAGGAAAAGTTGCGTTCTATGTGGTGTTGTGGTGAAGGGAGAATTAAAATTACATTTCCACAGCTCGACGTTCCATTTTACACAAACGCAAAATTTCTTAGAGATGTAAGAAGTTACAATAATTTATTCTCATTTTCAGCGCTTGGAGTCAGTGGAGGATTTCAGGGACCACAATCGGGCCCTTCGTTGGTTAAAATTCAGGGTCGAATATATCACCGTATTTTCGATTTGAACTATAAAGGCTGCATCAACAATTCTACGTTATATGTTTGTGATAACGATGTACGTTTAAATATAGCAAAAAATCAAAAATTAGACGGAAATATAGTGATCGAAATTTCAAATTATTTAGAAAAGGTGAACCCCTTAGTAACATCACTTAAGTGTTTAAATAATGAGAAATGTGAAACAGCTCACTTAGTTTTTGAAAAGACTGAGAGAAAAACTGAAGGTCCTATTTTAAGGGATCGACCCATGTGTGCCAAAATTGCGGGTATTTTGAATACCAGTCCCCAAGCAGAACCTCGGAAAATCGTAATCTGGAAAAATGGAGAACGAGAGCCGCAATTTATACACTTTCTCGATCCTGCATATGAAAGCCTGCAATACCCGATATTATTTCCACATGCTTCAGCAGGTTGGTCTATCGACTTGGTTGATGAAAACAATAAAAATATCGCAAACTAAATACTATAGGTACCTACTTCTGTCTGATCCACGTTTCACACGCCTAGCACGATTAGGTCAAGAATACCTAGTGGACATGTGGTGCAGAACAGAAGAGGAAAAACTGCAATTTATTCGACATAATCAATCAAAATTTTTGCGCGTAGCCTCGCGTAGTGAAATAGATGAATCGATCGCAGCAGAAGGCGGTCCAAAAGCAGGAAAAATTTACCTTCCGAGTTCTTACACTTTAAGTTCGCGCTTCATGCAGTTACGATATCAGGATGGTATGGCTATTGTAGCTAGATTGGGTAAGCCTACGTTTTTCATTACGGTAATCTGTAATCCTAAGTGGGTGGAAATTACATCTAATCTTCATGAAAAGCAATCACATATCGACCGACCTGATTTATGTTGTCGCGTTTTCCAATTGAAATTACAAGCGCTAATTAGAATCTTAAAATCAGGTACAATTTTTGGTGATGTCGTTTATCTTTTATACGTTATAGAATTTCAAAAAAGAGGTCTTCCGCATGCGCATATCGCTATGCAGGTGGATAATGGTGGGTCTTTATCATGCGATGATATTAATCACTTTGTGAGAGCCACTATACCAGGACCCGAAGAATACGATGGTAGGTTACGGGAAATTGTTTTAAAACACATGGTCCATGGCCCCTGTGGTAACAAAAATATAAATGCTCCTTGCATGGATAACTTTAAATGCTCTAAAGCTTTTCCTAAACCAGCTGAAGATAATACGTATATAGACGACCGTGGTTACATCCATTATCGACGTTTTGCAACTTCGGAGGTCCAGTTAAAAAATAAAGGAATAATTAATGATCAATGGATTGTACCATATAATTCTTCGTTACTACTTTTTCTCGACTGTCACTGTAATGTCGAAGTTGCATCGTCCGTGAAAATAATAAAATACTTTTTCAAATACATTCATAAAGGCCCCGATATGGCGAGGGTAAGTATTGTCCCAGATGTTAATCAAAATGATGAAATAGAGGATTACGTTAATTCACGATATATTAGTGCTTCGGAAGCAATTTGGCGTCTATTAGAATTTGATATATCTGCTCGAAAACCAACTGTAATTGCATTATCCGTTCACCTTCCTGCCAATGACATGATCGTTTTTAAAGTAGGAGAAGAAAAAGAAGCTCTTGAAAAAAATGTTTCCAAGTTACAATTATATTTTGATCGGCCTAAAACATCAGAATTCGAAAACTTGACCTATCTTGATTTTTACGAACATTATAATATTGAAGTAAAAAGTAGCCCCCAAACCATTTTTAAATACTCAGATGAAAAACATTTTTTAACCAAACGAGTTAGGGGAGAATGTGTTGCTCGCATGCACTGGCTTTCTCCTACTTTAGGCGAAGTTTATTATTTACGACTGTTATTATCAAAATTCCCAACATTTAGTTTCAACGAATTAATGATGTTTAATGGAGAAACATATTCCAATTTTCAAGATGCTGCTTATGCTAGGGGTTTGCTAGATGACGTGAAAGAGTTTCGAGAAGCACTTCGTGAAGCAGCTGGGTTTAAAACTGGCCATGGTCTGCGAATATTATTTTTCAATTTGATAATGAGTGGCGCTCCAACCACAGTGCTGTGGAATGAGTTCCAAGAGTTGCTCGCAAAAGACTTTTTAGAAAAATATAATTATAATTTAGATAGAGCAATTAACAAAGCACTTTGTCATATTGACTCAATGTTGAGACAACATGGAAAACATACAGAAGATGTTGGATTACCTTCTCCTCAAGATGACTCTTGAGAATTAGATCGTGAGCGTAATTTAGGTCTTCTCTTTCTCACTTTCACAACGAGTCTGTAGAACAAAATCAATCGCCTATATATTACTTCCGCCGCCTTGTGAAGACACAAATTGTGATATGTATCTAGATCAAAATCGGTTATTTGATTCTACTGTTCAAAATCAATCGAGTTCAATAGATCAAATTCAACCACTGTTAATCACTACCATCTCAAATTCCAAACTCTGACGTTCATTTTAATCAATTATTAATCGATTTCAAAAATCAACCTTTAATACATCCAAATTTTGAATTAAATCTTATAGATTTGGATCATCATAATCACGATAATTTTTTATCTACTGGCGACATTTCATCTAGTTCATCCCATTCATCGGTAGCTTCAAAGGGCTTAAATAATTATGATAATATTGATAAATTGCTTTGCTTGAAGGAAGGCAAGGAACAAAGTGAAGTGATTTCTAAAATGGGCGATCCCACTAACATCTGGAAATAATTTATTAAGCGCTCTTTCCTATATGACAGAAGATAAAATTAAACCAAAAAAATAAAGAACTTTCTGACAATAAAGTGAACGACGCGGAAGCATCAGAGCTGGAAAAAAAGGAATCACCTGCTGATGAAGTAAACAATAAGGCAAGTTTGAGGGAGAATTTTTTTTTTTTTTAATATTCAATCAATTGTATTCTTACAATTGTATTCTTAATATTCTCATTGATGTGTTTTAGAAGGAGAATGGAATGCCTGAAGTTATCGATGATATTGATGAGGTTGCAGTAACCGACAATGATGCATGTGTATGCATAAATTTTATATTTATTTGATATTTTGTATTTGAATACCTTTCCTTTATAATTATTTTTTTGATGTTATAGGATGATGAAATAGAGAAGGAGTCACTCATCTATCGGGAACAATTATTCGGGCCAAACTGGCCGAACGATATGGTATGTCCATATACTACTAAAAGGGCTTCGCGCTGCCAGCGGGGAGCTCCGCCCCCACACCCACGTTTGTCGCTCATTTTACTCGCTCACATCTTTCAGTTATAAAATCATTCACTTCCTTTGCTCGGTTCATATCAACTCTTTTCAGTTTTGAATAACAACTATTAATTCCATAAAATATGCATTTTTTTTTATTATTTCAACGTGTAGAAACACACATTTTTTGTTCTAACTTGGATTTATAAGTTGGTTATAACACAGATTTATTAGCTTTTTCACCTCTCTGAATTTATTTCTTTTTTTGATGAGAAAGTATAGGAATGATGTAGGGAAAATTTCATCACCTTCAATCATCCTGTTCATAAGTATAATAATTAGACTCTTTATAAGTAGATTTTTTTACTCTATTTTACATTCAATTCCTAATAAATTTTCTGGCTTATTAATAATATTATTTTCATTATTTTCAATTTTAATTTTTCCTTTTATTAAAAAAAAAAATTAATTCAAAATAATAGATTTAATTTTAAAATAACTTTTTTAGTTAAATTTTTTTTTAAATTTTAATTTCTATTTCAATCAAATTAAAAAAGGCTGTGAATATAGTTACAATGAGAATCAACGACTGTCGTATTAAAAATTCTGAAGTCATAAGTCAAACAATTGTTAAAATTTGATTGAGCGTTGTGCTAATATACGAACCTACGCTTTGCAAAAACGTGCATCGAGATTCTAATTTTTGGCTCTAAAACTCATCTCAATTGCTCATGAAAAACAATATCCATTTTTTTCCTGTTGCAAAGCTACAAAAGCGGATGTAATTTTTTTTCTGTTCCTTATTTAAAAACTTGGCCATTTCTCAAAAAACCGTTAAAATGCGCGCTTTTTTTCGATTTTTTAAAAATTGGAAATCAAAAAGGGAAAATACGGTGTACGAGGAGCACATTGAAAAAAAACACAAATTGCTTAATTCAAACCCTTTTTAACAGGTTTGAATATTTATGGCATATCAACGTGAGTATTCGAAGTCGAACATGTTTGCCTCGTGTATTTTGCGCCAACCGAAACGCGAGCAGATGAAAATGTTTTACAACGCGCTCAAACGTTAAACATTTTCAAATTTGTAACTCGCGATTACAGCCTTATTTTGGGTCCATTCTTTTTAAAATTTTTATGCATTTTTATTGTTGTTATTTTTTGTAAAAAAGAAAAATGTGATGATTTTTCATTTTACAATGCCACTTTTGAGTTAAATTGGAGGGGTAAGAGTGTCGCAAAAATGAAAAATGGTTAGAACGTAAAGAAATTGATTCATACTCTAAAATCCACTTATTTGAAAAAAATGTAATTTTGAAATTTAGAAGAACCTTATTTAAGATTTTGACCGTTCTCCCCCCCATTTTGTGGTTCGGGGTTTGGATTATAGTTAAAAATCTTCTACAACTTAATTCGGACGGAAATCTAAAATTTCGTCGAAATCGTACCAACAAGTTATAAATTATCTACCCACGCTCAAGTGTGCGTGGTATTTTTTGGTACTTCATTATTACTTTGGTTTATGCAGTCCGATTGAAATTATTTTTAAATATAATATTTGTGTTGTGAAATTATATAAAATAGCATTAATAAAAATATTTATATACTAATTATTAGAAAAGATGGGAAATTTTTCGATAACGTCGAATAAAATTTTGTAAAAAGGCCAATTTTTTTTTTGTACCAACTCAAAGAGGATCTCTCGATTAAAAAATTATACGTAAAGAAATTTCATTCCAATATTTTCCAGCCCCATTATTTATGTATTTTAAGAGTAGCGTTTTCAAGTGTTAAATTTCGCAACGCTCAAGGTCAGACGGATTTCATTTCTGCTTGGACCCTAGTTCCCTACAGCCGAAGCAACGAACGCGGCCAACCTTCGCAAAAATATAAGAATTCTCCACATATTTGTCTTCAATTGCGTGATCATTTACCGGTCAATTTTCTCGAATTTTTGAAATATCGTTTGTGTTGTGGATCCTAAGATGATGTAGAATTGAAAAAAATGAAAGCGAAGATACAAAAATTTCGGTTTTCGCTCGGTCCCTCCCCCTCCCCATTTGGGGCTAAGAAATTGAAAATGAGCACGAATCATTGGGATATCGTCAAACATGAGATGTTCAGGGTAAATTTAAAAAAAAATTAATTTCGGCGATTTTGGTTTTTTTTTTTGGAACTTAGTGCCCCGATTAAAGGGTGAAGGATACCTCGAGGCTCGTCGAAAGTCATTACAAAAAATGAAGTACTCGCGTTGTAGAATAAGT
Source organism: Phenacoccus solenopsis (assembly GCA_009761765.1). Lineage (NCBI taxonomy): Eukaryota > Metazoa > Arthropoda > Insecta > Hemiptera > Pseudococcidae > Phenacoccus > Phenacoccus solenopsis. Next base: position 10,845,868 of record CM019755.1, on the reverse strand, counting down.
GGATGGAAAAATGAAAAAAAAGTGGAGACTGGGATCTCTCGATTAAAAAATTATACGTAAAGAAATTTCATTCCAATATTTTCCAGCCCCATTATTTATGTATTTAAGAGTAGCGTTTTCAAGTGTTAAATTTCGCAACGCTCAAGGTCAGACGGATTTCATTTCTGCTTGGACCCTAGTTCCCTACAGCCGAAGCAACGAACGCGGCCAACCTTCGCAAAAATATAAGAATTCTCCACATATTTGTCTTCAATTGCGTGATCATTTACCGGTCAATTTTCTCGAATTTTTGAAATATCGTTTGTGTTGTGGATCCTAAGATGATGTAGAATTGAAAAAAATGAAAGCGAAGATACAAAAATTTCGGTTTTCGCTCGGTCCCTCCCCCTCCCCATTTGGGGCTAAGAAATTGAAAATGAGCACGAATCATTGGGATATCGTCAAACATGAGATGTTCAGGGTAAATTTAAAAAAAAATTAATTTCGGCGATTTTGGTTTTTTTTTTTGGAACTTAGTGCCCCGATTAAAGGGTGAAGGATACCTCGAGGCTCGTCGAAAGTCATTACAAAAAATGAAGTACTCGCGTTGTAGAATAAGTTGGATGGAAAAATGAAAAAAAAGTGGAGACGGGGTCTGGAAATGAAATTTTGGGCCCCTCCTCCCAACTTGGGGACTAAACTCGAAACGACGATTTTAAAAACTATTCTGCAGCGATAGAAACTCGAATTCGAAATTTCAAAGAAATCCCTCCGACGGTTTTCCAGTTTTAAGCGTACAAACATACAAACATACATGCAAACAAACAAACAAATTTCTTACCTTTATAAATATAAATTTCATATCTTTATAAATATAGATATAATTTTTTAAATATATCACATTTGCTCAAGATTATGATGCAAGCATGAATTGGCTATTCGAAACTGCTGCAAGTTTGAAATGTCAGATTAGCCAACGACTGGGAGAAATCAAAAGAGGAGAAGGAAGTAAAAAAAATGAAAATATAGCGTGTTATACAGATGTTCTTTCTTATCATTTATATGTATGTAAATATAATAATATACTGTTTTTTTTACTTTCATTTGCAGAATTATTTACAGATCATATTTAAGCGAATTATGGATGCAGTTTGACCAACTTTCATCTAACTTTAAGGAACTAGATCACTGTTGATATAATAATTTCGAATTATATCTAGTTTGATGAAGATATATCAAAGTTAATCAAATGGTATATTAGAAGATGCATTTTGATCAAGAATTTGTCTCTATCAAATTTGATCAACTTTCATTGAACTTTAACAAACTAGATCACTTTTGATATAATAATTTCAAATTATATCTAGCTTGATGAAGATATATCAAAATTGATCAAATTTGATTTATTTTGATCAATTTTGATAGAGACAAATTCTTGATCAAATTGCATCTTCTTTTTTATCAAATTTGATAACTTTTTTCTCGGGTAGATATCTATATTATTTGGCGATTATTATTTATGTTGTCTTTATTATATAGTGTGGGGATATAGTCAATATAAATCTAATTTCTTAATAAGTTTTCTCAGTACAAAACTTACATAATTATACCAATATTTAAAGTGAATAAAAAAGAAAAGAAATCATTAATATTGTCATGTATGGAAAGTAATTAAGTAATAAAGTTAATGTTGAAGTTATAAAAATAAAAAAATATTAAGAAAACAAGGTTCTTTTATTAATTTATGATATTTTGATGCTCTCATAATACATTAAATAATATATGCATTATACCTATATTTAATGTTACAATTATAGGTGATGAGTATGTTAATAATGCGGCAGAAAGTGTGTTTAATGAATTCGACGAACCTTCTTGTTCTTATTATAGAAAGGGATCATACAAAAGATATCTCCTTGATCTAAAGTTAAGTAGGTAAATGGATGATAAAGATGGTCAAAATTTCAACGAATTCAATAATGTTATTGCTGTAATAATATCATTGCTGAGTAGGATGGTGATGATTATTCAACGTTAAGGAAATTGAATGATGATGATAGAACTTTCAACGAATCTAATATCGCTGAGCCAAATGACGACGATATAGTATCAATAAGAGAATTATAAATATTACTTATCTACATGCGTAGTAGCATTTTGATTGATCAGTTTTCTGTCTATGTACATACAGATTCAATATTTTTTGTTGATCTAGAAGAAACCGATGAAGATTAGCAAAATTCACCAAAAAGGATGGATGAAGATGATATCAACAGTAGTGAAAATACTTCATTAGAGGTACGTATTGGTTCTATTTATATATGATGTATCGAATATTACCCTTTTTCATATTCACTATATATTCTAAATATCATATTTTTTCATTTTTGAAATTGCAAGATATTGTACTCCTGAGCGGCTTAAGGATTTGGAAGGAAATGTCGAGCAATTGAAGGGAACTGTTGAGGAATTAAAGGTAAAAAAGAATTATTATATATTAAATTAAATTTTTGTGATTTTGTTTTTTATTTTAGTGGTTTTATTATTATTATATTTAATGTTTTCATGTTTAATTTTATTAAATTAAATTTAGTTATTTTTTTGATGAATATAATTTTTTTATGTGATTTTTATTATTTATTTATTTTTTTATTATTATTTGAAACCAAAATCAATCATCCCCTTTGTCACATGATTCTAGTTCAGCCACATCCAGTAAAAAGTTGAAAACATTATCTGCTCTACCTTCAAACTTGAGGATTGCCTTAGAAAAATTACGTGATGAGACTCTCCCAAATTAAATAAATATTACTCATCTACATGCGTAGTAGCATTTTGATTGATCAGTTTTCTGTCTATGTACATACAGATTCAATATTTTTTGTTGATCTAGAAGAAACCAATGAAGATTCGCAAATTTCACCAAAAGGGATGAACGAAGATGATATCAACAGTAGTGAAAATACTTCATAAGAGGTACGTTTTGGTTCTATTTATATATGATGTATCGAATATTACCCTTTTTCATATTCACTATATATTCTAAATATCATATTTTTTCATTTTTGAAATTGCAAGATATTGTACTCCTGAGCGGCTTAAGGATTTGGAAGGAAATGTCGAGCAATTGAAGGGAACTGTTGAGGAATTAAAGGTAAAAAAGAATTATTATATATTAAATTAAATTTTTGTGATTTTGTTTTTTATTTTAGTGGTTTTATTATTATTATATTTAATGTTTTCATGTTTAATTTTATTAAATTAAATTTAGTTATTTTTTTGATGAATATAATTTTTTTATGTGATTTTTATTATTTATTTATTTTTTTATTATTATTTTAAACCAAAATCAATCATCCCCTTTGTCACATCATTCTAGTTCAGCCACATCGAGTAAAAAGTTGAGAACATTATCTGCTCTATCTTCAGACTTGAGGATTGCCTTAGAAAAATTACGTGATGAGACTCTTCCAAATTAAATCATTACTACTGTAAACTTTCATTCATTTATATAGTTTAATTTATGGCAAGCATGCTATAAGTCACAATATACATGCTTTGTTACACCTTGTTGATGATGTAGAAGGATTCGGGCCATTAAATGATTTTTCTGCGTTTCCTTTTGAATCCTACCTCTATAAAGTTAAGAAACTTGTAAGAAGTGGTCCACACGCTCTCCAATAAATCGTTAATCGCTTGACGGAATTATCAAATAGCAATAATGATCAGTGTAAGAACTGTGTGCTAGAAAATATCCGTTTGTATCAAGAAAATAGCGATGGTGGTGTATTTCTGACAAACATGGAAAAAAATCTATATAATTCCTACAAAATGGTAAAATCAAAAGATTTCACTTTAAAAGCAACGAAATTTGGTGACAGTGTTGTTTTTTTAAATAATGAAAGCGTAATGCGCGTTGTGAACATTATAAAACAAAAATGTGAGGGTGAAATTTTTATAATTGGACAGCGTCAACAAACCGAAGAGATGGATAATTTTTATAACTTTCCATTTCCATCAAGAGATGTTGGAGTGTTTTTATCTAAAAAAGTTGATGATAGCCTTCTCATTTCTATGTATAGTATAAATGATGTTATCTGCAAAGGTTTTGCAATTCTCTTACAAAATGATTTATTCAAGAAATCGTCAGTCATAATTTTATGTTTATAGTTACATTCGATCAACAAGCTAAAAAAAAGTATGTTGTATTATCTTAAATTATAGGTATGCATGTTATATGCCATGTTTTTTCAATTAATTCCAAATTTTTTTTTGACGTAAAGATACAACAGTGGCGACGAGTAATGTAAGTTTTACGATTATCGTATTCCTTGTGTGCAAAAATGTTCTTCGTGAAGTATAAAGATGAGTATTTGGTGATTTTGTTATATTCGTTATTTTCAGTTTACTACGTTAACTGAAACCTTATGGGTCAAAGAAAAGGCCGTAATTCTGGGATAGAAAATTCCCAAGAAGGAACCCAACCTGTAGAAGGAGCATTCGGTATTTTTGGTGTTCAGGAATCGAAAAAAGCTCATTATTTATTACATCATATGGGTATGGATACGTTCAACACATTAGCGGATAAGTTAGCTCCGCATAATCCATACGAAAAATCGTATCACAAAATTGTTGATACCTTAACTAAACACTTCAGTCCAAAACCACTGGAGATCGCTGAGATTTTTCGTTTTTACCAACGTAAACAAAAACAAGGTGAGTCTGTAAACGATTTTGTAACTGCGCTTCAGAAATTAGCTATTCACTGCAATTTTGGTGATTACTTACAAAATGCCTTACGCAATCAGTTCGTGTGTGGTGTTGTAAATGAACGTATCCAAAATCGTTTATTAGAGGTTAAAGATCTCACATTGGATAAGGCAGTTGAATCGGCCAACGCGATCGAATTATCAATCAAAGATACCGCTGATATGCAGAATAGAAGTGCAGCTGCAG
>CM019755.1:10780833-10840833 GCA_009761765.1 Phenacoccus solenopsis | reverse complement strand
AGACTTCTAATAAAGATATTTTGAGCTTTAGATTGAATTTTTAAGAACACAGTAGCGTCGATAAAAAATGGAAGGAAATTTTTGTAGAAAATTTAATGCCAATTCATTCATCTTATAACTATTTTTCATCATTAATCCCCAGTTGTGAAGATAAATGCGAAATACAGCTATGATAGCAAATTCCACGTCCTATCTGAGGAATTCGAAAGGATTTTTGAAGTATTTTTGTAGTTTAGCTAAATTTCTGAGGAAAATAACTTCTACTTAAAAAAAATATGAAGTGAACCTTATTTTCAGAAAATTGTATGTAGATAATTTAATTGTAGAACTATTTTTTATGCATAAGCCATGGTTACGAAGAAAAACATCAAATGCTTTCGAGGAGTACGTTTCATTTTCCCCATCCCCCTCTGAAGCACCACTTATCACTCCGATTGTATGAGAATTTCTAGTATGTTGATTGGGTACGTCTATGGAGTGAATGTTTCATGAAAAAAAATATTTATCTCATTTTTTCATTTTGTTTAACTTCATTATGGTATATTGAATAATGTAAGACTTTAGTAACTCATATTTTGCGATTTAAATAATTTTTTACTGGTTATTTGATCGATTTAAATTCGTTTCTTCTTAAGTCAATGTTGCAAAATTAACTGGAATAAAACATTGAAAATTTTCTTGTAAATTATGGCAGAGAAACAGATATTTATGTATTAATTTCATAATCGAGTAAAAAGAAATAAAAAGAAATGAAATAACTAATACTTTTTTATGGATGAAGAGAATTTGGCGCATCAGTGACACAGTGTACGTATACGAGTATATAGGTGTATATTTTACCACCAAGCGTAGTGCCGGTGGGTTTTTATGACATTGGTTTAAAATGTGGTGAATGAGTCTTTTTGAAAATGCAAAAAAGGCACTTTTTTGTTTTTTCGATACACCTTAAAATGTCGAATCACTCAAATTCAGAGGAAGCTAGAGAACGGGCAAATGGCTCAAATTTTTTGCTTTTGATATCATATGAAAGAGTCATTCACGTACAATTACATATTCAAATTTCAGCTTCTTAAGTGTATTTTGAGGGGAGTTAGAGAGAAAAATGGTTTTTTGAGGAAGTTTTGAGTTATGAATTTTTTTTGTCTATATCGCCTCACCAAATCAATATACAAAGGTCAAACTTTATATGCAGAGTTAGTTGGTGACTATAATATTATCTCTTGAATTTGGATCAAAATAGATCCAAAATGCTGGATCACATTTGAGTAGAGCTTGAGGAGCCTTAAATTAGTAAATATGTAATTAATGTGAAGTCATCTGATTATTGAGGAAAAAATATATAATATATCCCTAATTCATCTCCATACATGATGCTGGAGGAGTGAAGGACGGGTTATCGATCTCAAAATGAAAATGTTTAATTGAGGTGTCATATGATGAAATGATAAGCCCAAGTGACTTACCTATTTTATTTTAGCGTACTAAGTGAATTTACAGGGGAATTAGAGGAAAAAACTGCTGTTTGATGGGAAAGGAATGCGGGTAATTTCATAATTTTTCCATGTCTCGTCACCAAATCGACCTAAAAAGGTAAAACTTCGTGTGCAGCTATGTATACTGAAGTTGGCCTAACTCGTACATACTAATTCACACATTCTTTGCTACGGTACTGTGGGTGTTATATGACAAAGCGAGTCCAACTAATTAAGATATTTTACTTTTAGTCTCCTTAGGTAATATGGTAAGAAGTTAGAATACAAAACAGCTTTTGGAGGGAAAATTACAGTAAAAAATTTCATTAATCTTGCGTAACTTCTCACCCCTTACAATTTAGAAATACTTATCAAACATTATGCGTGAGGTTAATTGGAGATTAGAAAATGATTCCTTGGATTTGGTCAAGATCGATCAAAAGTAAATCTAAACTAACGAATAGCCGAAATTTTAGGTGATCTTGAGAGCTTCAAACAATTGAATTCCAAAAATACGGGCTTTCATATTTCTCGAAGATGTAAAATACTAGATACACACTGTCTAATTGATTTTAACACACCAGAGCACGAAATTCCTTTTCATGAAAAAAAAAAAAATTATCCATTTCATTTTGTTTGACTTCATTATGGCATAATGATAATTTAAGACTTCGGTAACTCAAATTCTATGATTTAAATAATTTTTTAATACTCGTTTGATTGATTTAAATTCATTTCTTCCAAAATCAATATTGCAAAATTAACTGGAATGAAATGTTGAAAGTTTAAAAACATTCATAATCTTTTAAATTATGGATTCAATAATCATAGTGAAACAGTTCTTTATGTTTAAATTTCTTAATCCCGTAAAAAGAAATGAAATAATGAATACTTTTTTCTGGCTAAGAGCCTATTCACACGAAGCGTTTTGTCGCGCTTCTTAAAAATCGCGCAACTCAGTTTTTGTCGTGCAACTAACGCGCGTGTGAAGCGCCACAACTCGCATTCGAAAAATCAGATTTTCATATGCTTTTTCCATTATGACAAAATTGAGAAAGAAAGTGGTGAAAATAAGGGAAAAAAAGATGGAAACGCGCGTTTCGTCAGGTTTCGTCTGAATACTCTGATAAGAAATAATGTTTGGTCATGAAATGCGCGATTTTTTGCCGCGCGTTTTGCGGCGAGAGTGACACTTACACACAGTTTATATGAATCATTAATTAAAATTTGAAACGAATGAAACAGCATAAGCCTAATAGAGATTCGTAAGCAAAGTGATTAAGACTTTACTATGAACGCAAGGAATAGAACAAGAATGGAGCACATCACTGATTATTTTGGTGTACTGTTCGACAAAAAAACTGTTTCAAAATCAGTTGAGACTAAGATACTACATTCTCTACCAAAAACTCATAAACCATCGTTTAAAAAAATAATCAAAAATAATACAAGGTACGTATAGAAAGGCTTTCTTATTTTGAACAGTAATTTAATTCAGATCAATTAATGATGATTAAATTTATTAAAATACATTTTGAGCGTTATCTTTCAAAAGAATTGATTCCGAATAATTTTAACACATTATGATATCTACATTTCGTACTATACCCTCAACTCCCTCATGTACTATGGGGACCAGTGATTCATCAATGAGGAGTGCAAAAATGTGCGACTTTAGTAATTCTATTAATGTCAATTTTTCAAACTGAAATTATCAGCATAATTATATGGGTACAAACTGTTTATATATTTTAATAAATACATTTCTTACATTCATTTCAAAACTGTTCAAAAGCTGTGGGCTTAATTAACTGAATAGAAATTAATAAGTTGCAAATTTTTGCGTTAGTCTTTACACATAGGAATCAATGATCAGCTTGTTAGCAAAAAGTACATAATTATACTAATAATTTAAATTTCAAGCGAATAAAATAGCATAATAGAAATTTATAGGCAATGTGATTGAGAATTTACTATAAATATGAAAAAATTTTCAAAATATAATAGAACACATTACTGAATTATCTAAAAAATGAAATATTCGGTAATACGTAATTGTAAATTAATCAAATTTCGATATTTGGAGCCCATAAAAAACTATGTTTATTTGACTTCCTTCATTCGGAATAGTAATAGTCTGAAATCCAAAAAATTATAATAATATGATTCTTCAATTTGTGGTGCACATTAATTGTTCCTTAATTAAAAGAACAAATTAAATAAATATGCGCGATATTAAAAACAATTTTTTAAATTAATATGTCTTGTACGTGCTAAGCGTTTTCTCAACATATAAATGAAGATATAATAAGTAAGTACATTAGAGTGCCCCTTATTTATACTTGTGATTATATTTTGATATTCGTGCAAATTTTTCATTAAATTAAAGTCCAATTGTGATGGTTTTTTTGTCACACTTTTCAAGATCATGAGGCGTTCGGTACAGAGCGAAGTGCGGTTTCTTACGCGCCTGGGCATTGACTTTCTTCTCTTTTTATCATATGGAATATGTTATAAGAAATTCATTCAGATTTTTGGTACGAAGAACATAGAAATTTGTTTTTCATTTATGTAATAGAGTACACTTACTAATAGTTTATAGCAGATAGTAGATATTTTTTTTTAATGTGAGTGAAACGAATAAAAATTATTAAGATTAATTATAAACTTTGAGAGGTGGTAGATTGAATAGGTCTGTAAGAGTTGATTGGTTTTTGAAGTATTCGTTATGCGTTGCCGTATTAGACTCCACTTGCTTGGTGGTGGGCGTGGTGTCTGCCGTTTCGCGTTAGTTCGTAATTATCATCATTCGTGTTATGCTGTTCGAAGGAGACATATTAAATAGGCAATCAGAGCGAAGCGAGGAATGCTGCGAGGGTTGTGCCGCGAAGCGCACAGGGGCGAAGCGCCCTTGTTTACTTAAAGTTTGTAGTAGATACTTTTTATTTAGTATTAACGGAAGCGAAAGAAATAAAAATTATTTGTTAGCTCATTTTAACATATTTCTTTGAAAAAATTTCTTGATTATCAAGAAATATTATCCATGAAAATCATATTTCACTCCAGTAGTTCTCCAAGGAGCAGAATAAAGTTATGCATGTGGGAACTCTAAGTGAGCCTGGCTGAGATTTTATATGAAGTTTTCAAAATTTCAAATGTAATGTTCACTAGCACTAATTGCGAATCTAACTACCTCGAGTTTTTTTTTTTTTTTTGAAAATACGAAAGCCTAAAATGATAAAATCGTGCAATTTTTTACGTATTGAAGGCATACCAACGATTTTTGTACCTCTCGCGTGAAATTCTTTACTTCTCAATACAATATAAATTTTTTCATTCCTTTTAGTTTTATGGTGAAAACGATCATAAAATTTAATGATAACTTCTGATATTTTATTTTTTTGTTATTAATTGATTTAAATCAATGTTGCCGAATAAATTATAGTAATTAATCAGAAGTTGAATAAAATACATAATTTTGATGAATATGGTTCAGAATGCTTATAAAACGAAATAATTAAATTTTAATTTTTCAATTCAACAAAAAACAAAGAAGGAAATTAAATTATGTTTTTTTTTTCATCATTAAGTGAATTTGGCGTTGAGGGGTGCAAACATCAGTTGGTCACACGATAAAAGACAAGATATGGAGGTAGGTACAGTTTTAAGTAATACTGTGTTTTGAAGTGCAAGTTACTTGTTTACTTTGATTTTTTGGAATTTTTTTTTGAAAACACAAAAATCTATTGTATATTAAAAAGATGTCAAGTTTTTTGTGCAAGTGAGTTTGCGAAAACTGCGCAGTGGAGAAGGAAAGCTCAAAAAAAAGGCTTAAAAAAATGTCCAGTAAATGGGCCAAAAAAATTATAAACGTATGCATGACGGTCGACCAAACGTCATTCCACAATCCTAAAGAGTAGTCGATAAATAATCCACCAGAATGTCCATACGACCCGCGCAATTTTTAAATTTAGGTTTTTAATTACATAATTTAGTCTGATTACTTTTTGGACGTGAGGAGGCATGAGTTGAGTTTTTTTAGTTCACACTTATCAGGAAAAATTGATGAGATTTTAATTAACCAAGTTAGAGTTTGCAACTACATGTGTGATCTCCTCTGATTGGACGTGAGGTGGCGTGAGGAGGCTTGAGTTGTAGTTTTTGATTCACTTTCACGAAAATGTGATGCGGATAGTTGAAAGAGTAGGCAGTCTTGGAATTACATGATTTTTGGAGGTGAGGGGATGTGAGTTAGCATGAGGGGGCATGAGCCTAGGTCTTTTAGTTTCTTGAAACATGAGTCAGGTAAATAAAATGTGAGGTCACGTTATTCCCTTATTGTACTTTACTTTTCAATAAATCTAGTAACAGTCGGCAGATTGAAACCAAAGTTGGAAGAAGGGTAGGGGAGTTGACCTCTAGATCTTATTATTCTGTTGAGGTAGGTTTTTTGGTTCCCGCCTGTTAACAGGAAGGAAGGGATGAGGTTATAAATTATCAGATTTTCAATTCATTAAAATGTGAACTGGCTCAACAAAATAGTTTTTGGAGGTGAGTGGAGGTGATTGGACATGAGGAGGCGTGAGTTGAGGTTTTTTGGTTTTCCCACGGTAACTCAAGTAGAAATGAATGGATCAATACCATAGTTGGAGGATAGGTAATGGTAATAAAGGCCTAGAGCTGATTCATTTTTGGGAGTAATCGGTAGTAAGGTGATGTGAGAAGGCATGATTTGAGGTTTTTTAGTTCTTGAGCCATAGCTTGAGTAAAACTTGATCAATAAAGTTGAAGGTTAGAAGAAAGTGTAAGTGTGGAGGTAGTGGAACTTTAGAACTGATTAGTTTTTATAGTTAATGAGGAGTGAGGAGGCGTGACTTGGGGTTTTTGGTTCTCGCGCATAACTCAAGTGTTGTTGAATATGCTATACTAGACGTATATACCAAATTTCAGCTTGATAGCCAACTTTGAAAGCAAAACCCTGCCTGTACTATTATTAGTATTCTAACTTATGTGTCCCAAAATTGTATTTTTGCTCTAAATTTTTTCAGATGAGGTCAAATATATTTTTCCTTATGATTTTTGAATTCAACGAAAAATTTTAACCCACTCTGATTGGTCGCAAGATTACTTTTTGAAAAAGTTGATTTTAGCTAAATTTACATATACGCTCAACTTCAATATGCAATTACTAGGAATTGTGATCACAAATTTATAAGAATAAGGTTTTGGTAGCTTCTAAATGCGTTCCTTTACCAATTTGTAAGCGATTTTTCGGTCCCTAGGCATAATTATACTCATATCCTAATTTAAGTGTGAAAAATGACAAAAATTGCATAAAAACTGCAACAAAATGCAGTTGTGACCTCAGCCAGTAAAAATACACTCATATTTATATTAAATGGACACCCCTTTCTAATCCTGTTGAGGTTTTTTTGGTCTCCTTGAAGTTCAAAAAAAGGAGGTTTTTAGGTCCCAGCTACACGTTGTGACCGCGATCATCGTTAAAATTATCTACCTAGCAACCGTAATTTGACGACTAAGCTTTACTAGTGACTGCTTAAACATTTTACAAATTGCTGAGGCAACTGATAATTGTGTTTGGATATCATTGGGGGATGGGGTGAGTATAGTTGAAATTGATGAAGTTGAATCAGGCGTCGAATTGGGTGAGGTTGAAGCTGATGAAGGAAAATTTGATGAAGATAAAGATTGTGTTGTATTCGATGAAGATTTATTTGAAGAAGGCAGCTAATGGTTTAATAGACCTAATTCCTAAGTCTTGAAATTCACTTCTAATATTTTTCGGCGATACATTGAGATTCCAGGCTGTATTAAATATATATCCAAAGTATTGTTTAGTAATTCTACCACTTTTCTTTTTTTGTAATTTTGCTGTACAAGCCTATTAGAATTTCGATTTCAAGGAGCTGAAAACTCCTACATCAATAGGTTGGTAGAGGTGCGAAGTGCGAGGAGGTAAACAGAGAATTATAATATTATTAGTACGAGCATAACGTATAACTTTAAAGGACACATGGCTACCATGGCCATCCAAAATAAGTAAAACTGGTCTTCTTGCTGGAATATTATATATTAGAAATGGAGGAATGATAATAGAACCAGCAGCATTGGCACATACAACTACATTAATTGTTTCACTGCGTTCCCGTAGTTTTTTAACACCAACTCGCTTGGTACCTTTCACCACCATAATGTTAAGATGTTTGCATACTAATTGGAGACCTGTTTTATCAATATTGTAGATATGGTGGCAAAAAGTTATGTTCATTCACCAGTTCTTCATACAATTTAAATGAAGTGTACCTCACATCCGTCAACTCCGTAGCCCATCCATGAATAGAGACGTTTTCCAGTATTTGAAGTGTCATGTTGTTTCATTCACAGAATCGGATTAACCAACAGTTCCTAGGTAATACTCCAACAAATCTTTGTTCTTCTGGAATTCTTATGCTATCTACAGCTTTTGCTATTCGCATTACCTAAAGAAAGTAAGTTCAAAATTAATTTAAGCTTCAAGTAAAGTTAAGTAAGTAAGTAAATACCTGCTTAATTTATGAAATTTACTTACATCGGCTTTAGTCAACGCAAAACTTTGTTGATAAAATAAGTAAATCGCTTCTAGAATATCATTTTCAATATTCCCATCAAATGCTGGCTTCACTCCATGTTTTAAGAATTTATTTTCACTAGTTTTCAACCTTCTGGCAAATGGTATGCTACATTTATGGGGACATTCTCGAATTTGCAACCCATCATCCATTACAGCATTACTTGCTCTCTTTAGAAAGAAACAAATTTTCATTTCATTTTCTTAATCAATAATAGGTCAACAAAAAAATTTCTCCAAATTGTGTCGACCTAAAACTGAGAAAAAAAAAATAAATAAATTGCTGAAATGATTACTTTGGTAAGTGTGCTTCATTCATATAGAAAAATTTCGTTTAAACCAAAGTTTGAATGATTTTTCACAAACTCAAACTATAACATTTTTGTCGTCGTATTTCCTGAAGTTTTGAGGAACAGAATAGGCCAACAGATCTAAAATTTTATTTTGAGTCATGACAGGAATATATGAGTGCTTTTTCTGAAGAAACCTTATCTAATTCGGGGATGTCTTTTCTTCTCATTTCTAAAATTTGTTTAAAATTCCCTTCTTCTGATTCATACCCACGAATCGCCAAACCTTGATGGCCAAGAAACTGCAATGTAGTGATAATAGCTTCAAGTGCAACTCTCGCGCTAGCAGTAGGATGATGTTGCTTTTAATTATGTTTGGATATCATTAGGGGATGGCGTGAGTATAATTGAAATTGATGAAGTTGAATCAGGCGTCGAATTGGGTGAGGTTGAAGCTGATGAAGGTAAATCTGATGAAGATAAAGATTGTGTTGTATTCGATGAAGATTTATTTGAAGAAGAAAGCCTTAAGGAGGCAGCTAACGGATTAATAGACCTAATTCCTAAGTCTTGCTGAAATTCACTTCTAATATTTTTCGGCGATACATTGAGATTCCAGGCTGTATTAAATATATATCCAAAGTATTGTTTAGTAATTCTACCACTTTTCTTTTTTTGTAATTTTGCTGTACAAGCCTATTAGAATTTTGATTTCAAGGAGCTGAAAACTCCTACATCCATAGGTTGGTAGAGGTGCGAAGTGCGAGGAGGTAAACAGAGAATTACAATATTATTAGTACGAGTATAACATATAACTTTAAAGGACACATGGCTATCATGGCCATCCAAGATAAGTAAAACTGGTCTTTTTGCTGGAATATTATACATTAAAAATAGAGGAATGATAATAGAACCAGCAGCATTGGCACATATAACTACACTAATTGTTTCACTGCATTCCCGTAGTTTTTTAACACCAACTCGCTTAGTACCTTTCACCATCATAATATTAAGATGTTTGCATACTAATTGGAGACCTGTTTTATCAGTATTGTAGATATAGAGGCAAAAAGTTATGTTCATTCACCAGATCTTCATACAATTTAAATAAAGTGTCCCTCACATCCGTCAACTCCTTACCCCATCCATGAATAGAGACGTTTTCCAGTATTTGAAGCGTCATGTTGTTTCATTCATAGAATCGGATTAACTAATAGTTCCTAGGTTATACTCCAACAAATCTTTGTTCTTTTGGAATTCTTATGCTATCCACAGCTTTTGCTATTCTCAGTACCTAAACAAAGTATATGTTCAAAATTAATTTAGGCTTCAAGTAAAGTTAATTTAACGCTAATAATATCTTTCGTAAATCAGGGTCCTTAGCCGTTTCATTCCAAATTTCCTTTTGCGTAAGTGTTAGTATACTAATCTACTCTAGCTGCATAACGGTAATATCATTTTCAGCTTTAAAGAGATTGGTTAAGGGAAAACGCGACGGAAAATCTGCGTTTCCATGTAACTTGGTTTTTCGAAATTTGATATCATACTGGAAATTGCCTAAAAATTGCGCATAACGTGCCAATTGTGCAGCAGCTAGTGGTGGTGTCTGCTTTATAGGATTCAAAATTGTAGTCAAGGGCTTATGGTCGGTAATTAATACGAATTTCCGTCCATATAAATAAATGAAAAATCGATTTATACACTAGTAAATAGCCAACGCCTCTTTATCAAGTTGACTGTAATTTAATTCAGGCTTTGTCAAGGTTCTACTGCAAAATGCAATTGGTTTCTCCTCTCCATGTAGCAATATGTGTGATAAGCAACCACCTATACCATAAGAAGAAGCATCTGTGGCTAACAACAATGGAAAATTCGGATTATATGGAGTCAGTATGCGATCATTACCAACCTCCTGTTTTATAATTCAAATGCCTCCTGGCACTTTTCATCCCAAATAAAAGGAATGGAGGTCTGTAGTAAACTGTTCAATGGCTGTATCAAGGTCAAAAGATTAGGTAGAAACCAATTATAGTAATTAACGAAACCTAAGAAACTGCGAAGTTCAGATTCATTAGCAGGAGGTTTCGAGCATAAAATTGTCTCAATTTTTTTCAGGCGTCTTATGGATACCTTTAGCATTGATTAGAAAACCTAAGTAATGTATAGCGTCTAAACGAAATTGACACTTTTGCTTTTTAAGTGTAAATCGTGAGCACATAATCGTTCAAAAACTTTTCGTAAACGAATAATTAAATGGTCGATACCTTCGCCCTATATTTTGATATCGTCGTAAAAACTAGTAACACTTTCAATATCGCCGAGTAACTGATCCATAAATCTTTGCCAAATAGCAGGTGCATTCTTTATCCCAAACATTAAACGGTTTACCTGATAAGGTCCCAAGTGTGTTGAAAGAGTCTGTAATTCAGCCGAAGTAGCATCAACGCACAGGTGTAAGTAAGCTCGACGAATATCAAGTGAACAGAAGAGTCGACCACCTTGTAACTTAGATAAAATTTTGTCGATATGTGGTATTGGGTATTTATCATCAACCAAATATTGATTAAGTGTCGATTTATAATCACCGCATAAACGTAAACGATCGCCGGATATAGCAGGAACAATTGGCGTACCCCACGAAGCTGTAGTAGTTTTTGTAATCAAACCACTTTGTTCGAGATTTTGTAATTCCTGCACTAAAGGCTTGACTGCAAATGGTAACATACGCGGCTTTATGAATACAGGTGCGACATTATCTTTTAACCGAAGCGAACAATTGAAATTAGGAACCTTTCCAATTCCATCCCGAAATACATCATCGAATTCGCGCACTAAATTATTAACCAAGGTATCTGCACTCTTATCAACAAAATTCACATTATTGATTATACAAAACTCGCGAATTCAATTACGACCAACTATGGCAGGTTGACCAGTAAGCACAATATATAAAGTCACCGCACTTGTAATATTATTATAAGATACTGTAACCATAACATTACCTACTGGTTCGATAATTTCATGCGAAAAGGTTTTCAATTTTACCGATGTAGACCACCATTGAAGTTTAGGTAGCAGTTGACGAAATTCATTCACTGGCATCGTGGTAACTGTAGCTCCAGTATTAAGTTCCATAGATTTAACTTGATTTTCGATAACTATTTTGATAAAAAATTTTCTAGACAATTCGTCATTACGTAATACATTGAGTTCAAAATATTTAACCTGGTCAGAGTAGCATGATAAAGTTGGAGCCTTAGCGTTTGAGGTTTCATACCTATTGTTTGTAGAAATAACATTTTGCTGCAAATTTTTTTTATAAAACGGCCGTTTACCACCGCGAAATTTTCCATTGAAGTTTTTATTCTTACTTTGGCATACTGAAGCCAAGTGTCCAACTTTTTGCAAACTGTACACGTATCCTTAACATGGGAACACTCATCAGCCTTATGTTCCTTATTTCCACAAGGGAAACAGCAATCTTGTAATGTAAAACGACGCGAACTTGATTTGTTCTCTTTAGGTTTAAATGGCCACTGGAAATGGTTAGGGTATCTTGGAGCAGGTCGTCCATTTTATTGATACGTATATTGAATAAAGTATTTGATTTTCGAGGGAATGAAATATAAGGAAGCAATAATATCATGAATATTATAATAAGCCGTTTATATAATACAAAAGATTTAAATACTCACTTTATTGTTGAAATGGCAAAAGCAGCATTTAAAAAATAATCTTTGATGATACTTATATGCACAATTGACCTTACAACAAAGTAAAATAAATGCGATATTAATTATGAATTTATTAAAATCAGAAATTTCATGCTAAAAAACAATATTGTTTACTCACGAATTGTTCTTGGAACAGAAAATCTAATATGGCGTACTTATAACGCAATTGAACCACATATAATATTACGCTCAATAGGTATAATAAACTAAACCACAAAAAAACAAATGTGATTTTAATTACGAGTTTATTAAAATCACAAAATTTTATGCCAGAAAACAATATCACGAATTTTTCTTTAACAGAAAATCTAATATAGCGTATCTATAACGCATTATAACCAAATATTTACGCGCAATGTATATAACGAACTAAACACAATACATAATCATGAAGTAAGTAACAACTAAAAAGGAACTCGCACAAAAACAACCGATAATGATAAACGCGAGCGAAGAAGAATATGCCTTGTGCGTATGCTTTATAGCAAAGTTTTTTTAATAAGGATTCAGGTATAAATTCAAAGGAACTCTTTGTAATTCACCTACTCTTTGTCGATTTAGTATTGAAACGCTTGCAAATAAACCTTCTTGAACTATATATAACGAGAATGCTTACCAAATTTCGCAGTACTATTTGACCGTATTAATGCAGCCATTATAAGGAAATCATGTAATGGATACATTACATCATGCATTAACCTTGAAATATAGAATGTTTGTATGCTTCTGTTTTAATGAATTAAGTACTTAGAATCTTGAGTCATCCCTCGAATCCCTTCTTCACAGGCACTGAGTCCTTTCTTTTGATTTACTGAATGCCTTTCTTATTCTCTTCTCTCGCGCAAAAAGTTATGAATAATGTACACATAATATGAAAAACAAGAACTGAAAATCAAAAAATTTGTTAAAAAAACACAACTCTACAAAAAACTGAACACTTATGAAAGTTGACTTTGAAATTACGTGTCGTACACATATACATTTAAATTTTTTGCGTGAAACGCAAAGAACATCACCTTAAATGAATAAGTTTCAGACTTATCAATAAATAATGTTGTCAAAATCTAAAATAGCTTTTTTTTCACTGTACACCTACGTACCTTCCTTCCTTTTTCCTCGTTTTTCGTTAATTTTTTGAAATCAACAAAAAAAAATACCCAGTATGATAAAATTAAAAACAAAAAAATTAAAACGAAGAAACAATAATCCCGACAAACAAAATTCAGTAGAAAATCACACGAGTTGAAAGCTTATTCGCAGAAAATTACCTAGGCTGATTTTGAAGTTAAAATGAGACTATTTTTTACGCTATTATAGGTGAAGCAATTATCAGCGTCCACATTAGCATTATAAAATACGCTATTCTAAAGTTGCAAAGAAATGCGCGTATTTGTGGTATTATTATAGGAAAACTGCTGCTCTTTGAATAGTGTATACGCGACTTCAATGATGAAATACGCCACTTTAGAATTCTTATTTCCGCGATTAGAAAAATACGCTAGCCTTACCAAATGACGCATTTCAGTGGCGTATAAAGCTGTGATATAGATGATTATACGCTACTCAGAGGAAAACGCTAATCGTGCCAATTGAAGCATTTCAGTGGCGTATAACTGTGGTATGGATGATTATACGCTACTTTTGAAATGTTTTACATATGCTACTAAAAATTCTTCAAATGTCGCCGATTTCAAACTTTATTGTACACATAATAAGCTACTTTCGTAGCAAACAAAATACACATAATCATTTATATCTCTAACATTAAAAAATCGAAATTCATTGGTTATCAATAAGAATATTTTTTTTTTTTATAAACACCAAAAAACACACCAATAATTTTAATTTTTTTAAAATTAATTTAACTGAATAAAATAGATTGTTTATTCAAATACTATCTTTGTTCTTATACACTAAAAAAATCTCATTTTTACAAAGAAAGGAAATTTGGCGTTTTATCTATAGGGCTCTTAGGTATAATTATATGAAGAGGTTGGAATCAAAGTGCTCATTTGCCAAATTTTTGAAAAATGAGTAAACACCGCCATTCGGTCGAGAAAATAATGTACTACAAGATACCTATCTGAGAAAATAGGTAGGCAACTGAATCTGCAAAAAAATTGACTGTGAAAAAATGGTGTTGGTATCAAAGTGCTCATTTGCCACTGGCAAGTGAGCACTTTGACACCAACCCATTTTGTAATCAGTGTTGTTGTTGGCGATTACTTTTATAGTGGATGAAATTTATGTTAATAAAGTTATTCTGACGTTGTTGCTAATAATTTATCACAAAAAAAATCACATTACTTTTCTATTCTATATTACTTTTTTGCGACAAATCAGATCACGAAAATTTGTATTTTGAAATAAAGTAAATATTTATCATGAAAGGAACATCGAACTTTTTATGCAATATGAGTGAAATAAGATAAAATTTCCATTGCCCGACACTTTTTTGCCAATTTTTGGAGATTTTTTGCAGATTTTGGGGCTTTGTTTCGAAAAAAAAAAAATGTGGTGAGAATCAAAGTGCTCATTTGCCATTTTAACCCCTCCCCTTAAGTGAAAACGAAACCACCCAAATGAAAAATTTCACCTGGAATGTACTACTGAACACCAAAACTACCTCCTAATACAATAGCAGCATCCTAAAAAGTCCAGACAGTATGCGAAACAGTTTTTCGCGTTTTCTAAAATAAAGTTTTTGGCAAATGAGCACTTTGATTCCAACCTCTTCAGTGTTATACATGCTAAAAGGTATGCAAAGTATAGCCTAACAAATTATAGTTAAACAAAAATCAAAAACTATTATTCAATAGTTATTGAAGGGTACAATACGTGTTGCACTTCCCCTATCAATATTGTCAATATCATACTCCTTCTCCTTCCCTCCATCCATTTTCTCATTTTCACTACTACCATAATCGTCTTCCATAATGGAATTGTCTTGATTTGCCTCTCCTTTTTTACCATCTTCTCCAGTATCATTTTTCTTTACTTCATCTTCGTTCTCATTTTCCTCTTCTACTTCCACTTCGTTTTCATCCTCCACCTCATCTTCATCTTCATTAGTGATTTTCGAGCATTGATCCAACTTGTTTTTCAGCCACTGGCGACACACAGCAGCAACAGACTGAGTTGTTTCGTCTGGATACATTTTTAAAAAAATTTCTGAAAAATGATAAAAAGAATGAATATAATATATCTGTGAATTTCCCCATAAAAATAAATGATAGAATTGATTATAATTTTAAAATTTTCTGAATAATTATAATTTTGAAAATGGTCTCTCAAAGTTCTCGAAGAAAATTTACCCCTTTTTGAGGTAGGGGGAGGGTAAGGGCATAGAAAAAAATAATACTAACCTTTTATGGTTTGAACTGTTTCTGATGATTCAAATGCAAATTTATTTTGAATTCCGCTCCAATTAAATTCAAGTGAAATTTTTTTGTCAAAAATTTTATTATAAATTTTTTTCAATCTTTTCGTTTTCGAAACTTCATTGGAACCGAATTTTGATACGCACTCAATCTAGATAAGAAGAAAAAGAAACTTTGTTATTCAATAATTTTCTAATAATCAAGATAAAAGAATAATACTTACAAATTCTGATCTCAAATTTTTATCTTTGAGAAGTTTACGGTCGAGACATGTTAAATTGTATGCAGAAGCAATGGGAAGATTAAGCTTCCTTTCTAAAGGGATGCATAATTCGTTTTCTTCTTTTTTTTTTTTTTTATACTTTAATTCTTCCACTGATCTTCTCAAGCTTTGGATTTCTCGAAGCATTTTATCTATCAATATAATATTATAAAAAGTGTGATAATAAGATGTAGAAAGAAAAAGATGCTTGCATAAAAAGAAAGAGAGAGAGAGAGTGAGAGGGGGAGAAAGAAAGAGAGAGAAAGAGGGAGTGAGAGAGAAAGAGAGAGATATTACCGTCACGTTTGATCATTTCATCTTTCAGTTCATGGATACTTTTTATAACATCGTCATTTGAATTGGAAAATTGGAAACTGGTTTGAGTTTCATAGTTATGTTGAAAGGAAGAAGTAGCAGTATTAATAGGAGAAAAACACACAGGTGAAATTTCAGGTGAATAAATGTCAGGGCTGGAAGATAAATTCTTCGATTTTTTTTGAATGGATGAGGGAGGGGTGGAAGGTAAATTATTCGATTTTTTTTGAAGTGATGAGGGAAGGGCAGGATGAACATTTTTACAAATAGGCGAACTTTCCAAATGGTTCATCTTTTTTTTTTTTTTTGGGATTCCATGTTTGGTTGAACATGAATTTTGATTTCGGAAATTCTTAGTAGAACCTATAATCATAATAAATCACATTGTAGGTATCCATGTACAATTACAGCACTTTAAATATTAGAAAAACTCGAGAAAATTACTTTTATGTGTTCGTTGTTTTGTTCGCATACCCATTCCCATTAATTCGGAATATTCAGATGATGCAGTGGAATTATTTAGAACATCAGATTCTTTGGCTCGTCCTTCTTCATAAGTATCTATATTGATTAAAAGTAAAAATAATCATAATACTTTAATACTTAAATAATCTCTTTTTCTAAAATCATTTGTTACCATGAGTTTTTTTATAAAATATTTTTAAAATGTTAAAGGTTTTTTTTATTATTATTCATTTTTAAGAACTTTTAAGGATTCTAAAGATTCGAAAAATTAGTTCATTCCTTCGTTCAAGAAGCACAAAAATACCGTGCGACCAACTGATCTTTGCACTCCTCACCACCAAATTCTCTTATTAAAAAAAAAAAAAAAAAAAACACTGAATTATTTTGTTTTCCAAGCATTTTAATCAATATTTATCAAAATTTTATACTTTACTCAACATTTGATTAATTACTCTAGTTTATTCTGTAACACTGATTCTTGACAAAATTGAATTAAATGTTTAAAATTTGTTGTTAAATTTCATGATCGTTTTTATCATTTACTATCGTATGAAAAATCAAAAGAAATGAAAAAATTTGCATTCTGTTTGGAGGTGGGGAATTTTACGCTGAGCGGTGCAAAGATCATTTGGTCACACGGTATGTATCTAAAAATAATAATAAAAAAAAAATGTTCTCAATTTCTTATAGTTGAGCTAAAAATTGGGAACACAATGAAACAAAATTATTTATATTTTGAATGGGAAACTAATATTATAGGGTGGCGTGCAGTTTTAGTAGGCACTAACTTTATGTAAAACTATGTCCCTATGCATTAATTTTTTCTTCCTCACTATTTTAAAACATGTTTCAGCCGATAGTGACTAGTTTAAAGCAAAATTGATCTGATGCTATCATTTGACTTATTCAAAGCAATTCTGTCTAAATTCTTGATTGCAAATTTGCCCACTGACTTACTCACCACCCTATACTCATCAATAATAGGTATTCATTAAAATCACTCACCAACGTCATGAAAAATTTTTCGAAGTTTGAAAAATTTCCAGTCTTTTTGAGGTAACACTTGGTTTTTCATAAGTTTTGAAATTGTAATTTTATTACTTTCGGGTGGCCATAAAAAGGAGCCAGAACCGTTCAGCCATTTTTTAGGTATAGTAAACACTTCTTTAAATTCATCTTCCACCACTAAAAAATCTTTATATTTTGTTGCCACTGGAAATTATTATTGAGAAGTAAAATTAATATCTTATAAAATGTAGCAATATTTAATTATAAATTCTTCTAACATTGAAACTTCTTTTAAAATTTAAAATCATCTTGAATTGAGAAATTTTCATTTGTGCTTATATTTTAAAAACTATAAACGTTATAAAACTGAAAAAATTAAAATAACTTTTACCCATCCTTACATTATTTCAATCTCAAATTTAAATGATTCCTATGAAATGAATTCTTACAAAAAATTAATCAATATCAGGTATACTTCTTAATTTTTGTCATTACTGTTTTGAATAATCAAACTTTCGACTTGATAAAATAAAATATCAGCTGTATATCAAAATAATAAAATTTGGTTCATTTAAAAATCTGGTACTCTTCATTAATTTGCATTTCTAAAGTAAATCTACTTCTAAAATAACATGCAAAACATATTTTTTCCAAACTACTTATGAATGAAACTATAGCATTCATCAACGCATGCGCATCAACTATAATAGCATAGGTGAAATAATATCAAAAATGCAGTACCTATTCATTCTATGCTATGAAATATCATGAATATTCTTACCTTAATGCAGCAGTTTGGCTGCCACATATTTATTTTTGTATGGTATCATGAAAAATTTTCCAGTTATATCGTCTGCTGCGTAACTAGAACTATTTTTGGAAAGATGCGAAACTAAGAAAATCCCCACGGTATCAGATGAACAAGGTTCTTCATATAAAGGTTCAACTTTTTTAAAATGCTTCCCTATAATTCCAGTTATTTTGTTTCCTTTTCGCTCAAAATGTTCGATGCATACTATCCTGTTTTTGACTTCGCAGCAGTTGTCTTTGAATTTATTAGAAGTTATTTTGAAAGTATAATCGTTTACTTGCAGTTTTTTTAATTCCTTTGTCGACTTTGTTTCATCATTAGGTTGTTCATTTACCATTGACTGAATATAAATATTATTTACAGCTTGCTGTAATGGAAGGTTACCGTGTTTTATATACTTTTTCAATTTTTTCAAGAAATTTTCATATCGAAACGCCGTGAAATTATTTACATTTCCAAACCTTAAATAATCATCAGGGAGGTGTATTAAATTATGAAAATTGGCTGTTAGAATTGATTTTCCAAAAATAGAAGCCGCATTTTTTAAAAAAATTTCAAATAATTGTCGTACGTATTCAACTTCTTCGATAGTTAGTGAATTAGTATTTAAAAGTCTCATGCCTACATGTAAATATAACATATTTGTAAATTGTTCAGGAGGCAACATCGTTTTAAATGCAACTGGAGCTATATATAATAATAATTCACGAAATTCTGTTGCTTTCCAGTGGTGGACTTCATTTAATGACCTTGGTTTCCTCTGAAATTCAAGCGGTACGTGATTTCGTAGGTCTTCCATTAACGAGTTGATAGCATTTTTCTTACTAAAACTAAGTTTCAGCTTGATGTTTTTCCTACCCTCCCACCATGCTTTGATCATCATTTTAAAAATTCCATGGTAAACTGAGTGCATTACATCATTAGGAATATCAAGTACTATGTTAAAGTTTACAATATCGAATAATGCAGTTCGTGTATCATCGATGCAATAATTTTTATCATTAAAAAAATTTTCATGAGTTCGTTTCATTGCTTTTTTTGGAGGGGGAGGAAACATATACGATTGTCGATGTATTCCCCCTTTATATTACACTTTGTACAACTGTTATACCCACAGTGTCCCTTCACTCTCAAAATAAAAGACTTGGCAGGGCTATCGCAGATAATTTTTGAAAGTTCAAATTTATAAACTTCATCATTGAAATTGAAACCATTATTTATAAGTTTATTCATTTCACTTACAAAGTCTTTTAAAAAACCATTGCTATCACTAGGCTTTGTTTTACCACAATAAAGTGCAATTGTAAAAACGGGGAAATTATCTATGCTTCCCAAAATAGGCCAAAATTGTACAAGAGAGCTCTTGAATAACGGAAGACCATCGATATTAATAGATAAGCGAAGTAAGGGTTCCTTTACATCAAAAAGTGGGGTTTTTGAATTTTTGATCGAGTTCTCTATACCAAAGTATGTGTAATGTCCACCAAAGAGGGGATCGATCACAGCAGAGGTGGGTACTATTTTATTGCTGCGTAAAATAGATCGGAAATCATTAAGTAAGTCTTTAATCTCGGAAATATTTTTTACTTTTTTAAAAATTTGTAGTATAGCAGTAGCTCCTTCAAGAGTACAGCAGTTATATTTAATTTTCCACCCCATCAATGCTTTTTTTAAATCAAAACGCGTAAAACTAGCATCATCTGGTTCAGGGGAAAAATCAATATCTCAGTTGTCATCTGATGAAATATCTGTACCATAATATACAGATGAATCACTTGAATCATTTTCCTGATTATCCAAGTCGCAAAAATCACTTTCCCAATCATCGGAAGAAGCAGATAACAATAATGATGATGATGAGTTCGATGGTGACGAGTTTGTAGATAAGATAGCTGAAGCTGATAATGCATCATCAAAATCATCATGAGGATTTGCGTTAGAAGTAGGGGTAAATGGTAAAGAAAGCGAAGCTGTTGAATTTGCAAATTGTTGTCGTTCTTTAGCGCACTGCTTATAATAATAGCTTTTTGAAACGACCTGGTTCTTGAATATATACACCTTATCAGACACTGAAAAAAATTTATAATAGCTATTAAAACCACTAACTTACAAATATATTTTCGATTAAAAAGTAGCAATAAATTCGTATACATCTTTTCATCGATTTCCACTGTATAGAATACCTTAAATTTTATCTCTTGATCAAGTTCAACCATTATATAAACATAATCATTTCCCAAAGCTCAAGCAAATCAACTGATTTTGTATTATACCAAAATAAGCTTTACCTATATTATAATTATACTCAAACGAAAATTTCAATATCTATAGTACATATACAAGAATGCGTACAGGGTGAAGACTGAAGAATTCCGTTATCCATGATTTTCATGCACGAGAAAGTAAAATATAGAAAACAGCAAATTAGCATAAAGAACTATATACCAATTTTAAAACATGTACTTACTTCTTTTCAACACAAATATGTACAGTTTGTAGCACTAGTAATAACAAAAATTTAATCGCTAACAACTTTTCAATACAAATGTATACACATTGCTAGCAAATAGCAAAATTTAACCGCCAACAGTCACCATTAACAATAACACCTTAACACTAAACAACACCATAAAGTTGAAGTACATACCTGGAAAAAATTATTTTAAATTAATCGAATTTACATTTTCACACACTAGGAGCGCTAATTACAGTTTCTAAATTGTGTACGCAGACGATGACCGAAAGGGTAGAAAAGTGGATAATGTGCTAAACTCACGTTGCGACGTTTTCGATGTTAATAAAACGACATGATCGCTACGTTGACTTATATGAGCGACTAAACGGTTTTCAATAATCGCTTACAGCGTTTACTGAACCCAATTTAGTAGCGTAAAATAAAATTAAGTAGAGAAATAGCGTGTTTACCATTGAAACTACGCTTCTAATTTAGCGCATGTTGCTTCTATTATGAAAATGATATAGCGTACTATAGAAATAACTAAACGAACAGCGTTTTTAGTATTGAGATTACGCTTCTAAATTGGCGTATTTTACTAATCGTGCTTCCAGTACGAATGATAGTGTAGTGAGTTACAGAAATAATTTTGTAATACGCTACACTAATCGGGTAGTGTCGCGTACGATAAGTAAAATACACTAAATTAGAAGCGTAGTTTCAGCGGTAAAAACGCTATTTCTCCAGATAATTTTTATTTACGCCTCTGAATTGTGTTCAGTGATCGCTTGGGCGTATATAATTATTATAATTTGCAACGGCTATTGATAGCAACCATTCCACGATACGTCAAATGGGATGAAGAGAGACATAATTCAATCAGTAAATAAGCTGTTTAATATAATGAAACTTGAATGTACGCGACTGAACAGCGTTCAGTGTTACTCTCGCCCAGCTGCAAAGTTGTTTTAAAAATACTCATGCAGCTAAATGTTGGCCATCAAATTGCTTAAATAGTTACACTTCCGCACATACTCGGTCCTAACTGCCTATAAATTAGCTCTTTTTACGCCAAATTTTGTTTGTCGGGATATATTCTTTATTTTCATCGAAAGAAAAAGTAGAACTGAAAGAAGAATTTATTACGTCACATTCGTAAAGTATTTTCCATTCAAGTGGTTGTGACGAAGCGTAATCAGGTAACAAACAAAAATTTTGAAAATGATGATCAAGAAATATAAATTTTTCGATATTTTTAACAATCATCATCAAACCTTTAGTGGGGTCAAAAATGATGCATTTGATTGAAAAGAAATAGGGATCTACGCTATCGTCTCGAAACTCAATATAAATATCGTCATTTTTAATTTTTTTACCATATTGTGCTACCCATTTATTTCCTTATTGGCGAAGAAATATCTGAAAGGTTTGGAATAAATTTCTAATAATATGTTATGAAACCCAAGAACGAATTCACTTCTTCAATATTCTTAGGTCTCTACAATCGCTGGACTGCTTCTACCTTAGCCGGTGATTTTTTAATACTACCATGGCCAATAACGTAGCCAAGAAATTCAATTTCTTGTTTGAAAAATACACATTTTCGAATATTGAGGTGTAAATCGTGTTTTCGAAGAACATCGAGACATACCCGAAGATTACGTTCACATTCTTCCCAAGTTTTTCCAAATATTATAATGTCATCGAAATAAAACAAAACGCCAGGGAGATCTTTCAAAATTTCTCGCATTATTTTGTTGAAAATTAATGGCGCAGTCTTAATTCCGAAACTTAAGCGATTCATTGGGAACGTACCTTTCATTGTTGTTAATGCTTGAATCATTGCTGATCGCTTAGTCACAGCTGCGTGTAAGTATGCCTTGAATAAGTCTAATTTACAGAACACTTTGGCATTTTTCAATTCTGGATTTTTTAAGGTTTCCTTGATTTTTGGAATTAGATTATTCGAAGAAACTAGACGCTCATTTACACCTGTTTTATAATCCTCTGCGAGGCGAACACTTTCATTTGATTTTGGAATTACTATTAACGGTGAACCCCAATCTGAGTGTTCCAATGGCGTAATAATACCAGCTTCTTGAAGGTCATTGAGTTCTTTATCAATTCGTTCTCTAAGTGCATATGGTACGCTTCGTTCACGGGTATAACACGGCTTTACCGCGTTACATAATTCTAAATCAACTTCCATTCCTGGAATGCGTCCAATTTTCTGCTCAAAAACATCTGAATATTCTGCGATAATATTCGAAACTTCTTTTACTTGATGTGTCGCATTACTGGAAAAATTCTGTTGATGCGAATCAGAGAAATGGGTAAACGTATCAATCTCTGATAACTCGATACCTAGCGCTCGAATCCATATATGACCCAACAGTGTATCATGACCAGGAGGGACGACGTAAATTGTTGATGTAATATTCTTTTTCTTATAACGAATTCGTAGCGTTGTCTTACCCAATGCTGGAATCGGATGTTTTGTAAACGAACGAAAAGCTATATGCGTTGGTTCCAAAACAATATTCAATTATAACTGGTCGAAATCAGTTTTTGAAATTATTGAAAATTTTGCTCCCGAATCGACTTCCATGCGTTGAGGTTTACCATTTAAATAAACTGTAACATAATATTTATCATCTATGTTATGAACTGATAAGTCGTCATGAACTGATAATGACTCTGTTTCATTCTTGAAATGAATTGAATGAACACTGAAACCATATGGAGAATCAGATTCGGAATAATACAGATCTAACTGCGATACTGTTTTATCATCTTTGGGTTGCGACTTCTTGATTAAGGTTGAAATACAAACTTTGGCTACGTGACCCTTCTTATCATATTCCGTGCAATATAACGCATCACGCTTTACGCGACATTCTTTTGCTCCTTGATTGTTTCGGCCACATTTGAAACACAAGCTATCAATTCCTAAGGCTTTGTAATTAATTTTTTTAAAACTGGACCTTCTTATCATATTCCGTGCAATATAACGCATCACGCTTCACGCGACATTCTTTTGCTCCTTGATTGTTTCGGCCACATTTGAAACACAAGCCATCAATTCCTAAGGCTTTGTAATTATTTTTTTTGAAACTGGAGGATGACCGCTTACAATACTGAGTAGATGGGCTTCTTTGCCGATTTTTGAATGAATTGTTACGGTTATCACGAACCTGAGAGCGGGAATTACGTTTATGTTTCGAACTATCATGAACGTTATGTACTGTCTCAGTATCGTTGGTCTTTTCCAATTCTTTACTATTAACTCGAGATGCTTCCAGGGCAAGAGCTTTTGCTACGAGCTTATCTAACTCGAGATGCTTCCAGGGCAAGAGCTTTTGCTACGAGCTTATCGAAATTTACAGCTTCGTCGGAAGATTGCAAAAGGTATTCTCTCAAGGAAGAATAGATAAACTGAGCTCTGAGAATTAAATCGTTTGCGGAGGCGATACTTTCTTTCCCACATTCACATTCACATTTAACTTCAAATTGACACTCGCCAATATCTTTTTGTAAGGTAGCGACAAATTCACTTATTGGCTGCTTTTCTTTTTGACCAATGTTTAAAAAATAATGTTGCGCTACTACGCTGCTTGTTTTGGGTGCCAACAAATCTTTGAAACTTTTAACAAGATCTTCATAACTTAAGGTTTTCACTGACTTACTCGGTCCGAGAAATGCAACTAAATTATTATAGTAAATAGACACAATCGAATTTTTTAACATTTTTGCCTTGGTGATTGCGTCTATAATGCGCTTCATTTCTAAGTGATTTTCGAATCGTTCCAGATAACTAGTGAATTTTTCATTCTTTTGATTGAAATTCTCGAACGGTTGCAAATTGCTGAGATCCGGTGTTGATGAACTGGTACCAGGTTTTTTACTGAGTTTAATTGAAAGGGTTGCGATTAGCTTTTCCTGCGATGCATTAACTGCAGCAAGTAACTGCTTAAACTGGTTTGCATCCATTTTTTTTATTGTATCAATAATGGAAATATTCACAAGTATGCAAGCGATACTCCAGCACGTGGTGCAAAAGCTGATACACTATACTATTGAACTGAGATGCATTTCAATTCACAATTTTCGCGAATGATGATAATTATTATCGCGAGAGTTACATTTTGACTCAATACGTGTTAAAATATCAATTTTTCATTGTTGACGAACGAAATATCTAATTTTTTTTTAAAATCCTCGTCGCCACTTGTTATGACTCTTACAATGCTTTATTAGAATTCAATCACATACATTTTGATCGTACAAGTATAATTATAATATAAACGAGGCAGTGTTGCCACATAAACTATGATTGGAACAATTGGAAAAACTTTCAATTTAAAATATTATTTGAAAAATTAATAAAAATTATAGTAGTTCTGCAAAAAACTTTTGATTCAAAAAGATTAAAAAGCTCAACTTCAAAACATAATGTTAAACTTTTTATTATTTAAAAACGTACAAAAAGTACAAAAACGATAACTGAAAAAAGTAAGGAACAAAACAATGTTTTCCAATGAATAAAAACAAAAAAACTAAAAACGAATTAGTGAGGAGTCAGTGTTGCCAAAAAAGATACAATCACAACACCTCCCCACAACACGACAATGAACTAAGTCTAAATAATAAACTAGGCTCAAAAATACTATACAGGCACAAAAAACTTAAATTCTAAATTCAATAAAACTAAAACCACAGTCTACAAATTGAAACTTCGCAACATAGTAGATAATATTAACAATATTATGAAAAATAAAAATTATTATGAAGTAAAGTTCAGTTTCGACAAACTATATTTAATTCTAGATTCAGACGTAGCTTTTGTTAGAAAATCCGCAAGATTTTCCTTAGACGACACGAATTTCAAACACAGGAGATTCTTATCAATTAAATTACGGACAAAATGGTATTTCACCGCAATGTGTTTTGTTCTATTTAGCTTACTTTCGCCGTTCGAGATTCTAATTGCTTCCTGATTGTCGCAGTAAACAACACTCGCATCCTCAACCAATACATCCATCTCATTCAACAAATTTCTAATCCATAGCAAATCGCGACAACACTCACTAAGAGCGATATATTCCGACTCCGTAGTAGACAACGCGACCAACGTCTGTTTCCTCGACTTATAATGAACCAAATTTCCGAATACACGGATTAAATACCCTGAAGTCGATTTACTATCAGGTTCAGATGCCCAAGTAGCATCACTATACGCATCTAATGGAACATCGTAATTCGAATTAAACACTAATTTTTTTGATATAGTGTTTGCCAAGTACCTTTGAACACAAACAAGATACTTATAAATTTCATCATTAGCACGATGTGTAAATCTACTTAAAACATTAACAGCAAAATTCACATCAGGGCGAGTTCTTTCTATAGCATAACTTAATGTACCGAGAAGACTTTGGAATTTTTTAATACACAATTCCTTACAATCGCTATTTAAATTATTATCGAGTTTTAATTTCTCCTCCATTGGAGATTTTACTGGGCGAGAAAATTCGACATCTTTCACGCAATTCTTTTCGATGTACTTATATTGATCAATTTCAATCAATCCTCGTTTTACAACATTAAGATTTAAACCAATAAAGGAGCTTACATTTTTCATCAATTTAACATTAAACGACTGATTCAATTTCTCAACAACACGAGTTATCTCCTAAATTACGAGAAGCGAATAACAAATCATCACATAAGCAAGAATCATGACAAAACGATCATCAGTTTTTAAAATGAACAAACAAGGTTCTACTACACTCACTTTAAAGCCCAACGAAATCAAAACCTCCTTCAATTCTTCATACCAGCACCTTGGAGATTCAGGGAGACCATACATCGCCTTCTTTAACTTGAAACATTTTCCTTTATTATATCCCTGAGGTGCCTTAATAAAAATTGTACTCTTCACTTTACTATTGAGAAAGGCAGTCTCAATATCACCTTGTTCCAGAACAACAGCAAGAAATACACGTAACGAGGTAATACTAGCGACAGGAGCATAATTCTTCACATTTTTTCCTTTACCGAACCTTTTCGCACTTTCTGTCTGACACCCTACAACAACTAAACGAGCCTTAGCAATTTCACTATCCTCAGTCGATTTTGACCTAAATACCCATTTTGTATCTATCGGAATATGATTACCAGGATCACAAGGCTCCCAAACTGAATACTTTTCCATACAATCGAACTCCTTCTGTATAGCCTTATACCAAATACTTCGCTCTTCTTCGTTAAATTTACTGATTTCTTCAAATGATTCCGGCACAACAAAATTCCCGATTTCAAGATTAACTCCTTCATCATCCCAATCATACTCGATTTCAATTGTTTCTTTCTCGATATCGCTATCGCTGTCTTCACTTGAAACACACGCACTCAACTTAGCAGAAGCATTTTCACTCGATGACTCACTTTCATTCTTCCCAAGAAAGACAACATTCCTAGAAACTGTAAAACTCCGAGTATTCTTTAAATAAACTTTATAACCTTTAGTTGACATTTCATAACCTAAAAAAATTCCATCTAAACCTTTCGGATCAAAAGCTTTACGTTTCTCAGTTGGAATTTGAACGATAACGTTATCACCAAAACGACGCAAGAAAGTAACATCGAAAGGACCTTTATCATAAAAAACTTCAAACGGCGTTTTTCCAACAACTGAAGATTTACTCACTCTATTTAACGTATACACAACATAACTCAAGGCTTCTGCCCAAAATTTCTTATCCAAGTTCACATCGATTAAAACTGTAGTCACTGCTTCTTTCAAAGTTCGCATGTCTCACTCAATGCGACCATTTTGTTCGGGAGTAAATGGGCAGGTTAATTCGTGTTTCATACTTAATACAGAAATAAGAGCATCAATTTCATCATTCACTTGTTCTGTACCATTGTCAGTTCTCAATACCTTAGGTATTTTACCAGTCTGAGTTTTTAAACGATCAAAATAGTCACAAAAGCAATCAGTAGTTTCAGTTTTTGATTTCAAAAAATAGACTGTACGATATTTACTACAATCATCTTTAATACAAAGTGCATATTTTGAATTACCTAAAGACAGGGTAGGCGAGATCATTAAATCGGCATGAGTTAAATCTCCTACATGTTTTCCAACATATTCTGATTCACTAAATGGTAAACGATAAATTTTACCCTTAACACAATCGACACACTTGTAATCTTTCGGCAGTTTTTCAAATTTTAATCCCATTTGGTTCAATAACTCTTTTACATATTCGAAATTCTGATGTGCAAATCTTTGATGCCAGTTGACTAAAGACAAATTAGCAATTTCCAACGAATCACTGCTCTTATCAGAAATAACCTCAATATTCTCAACTACCCACAAATTACACTCATTTAACGTTGCACTTAAAGTACATAAATCTTTTTCTAAAATAAAACTCTTCAATGTTAATTCTTTCACCACCCAACCATTCTTCAACAACTTGAAAATAGATATTAAATTAACAGGTGAATCTACATTTAGCAATATATCATTAAATAACAAATTATTACCACGATGTTTACACCTTACTTTACCAGCTATACTGATATTTAATCGCTTATCATCACCAACTAGAAGATCAGCTTTCACAGGTTCCACCGATTCGAAATAGGAAGAATTATTACACACGTGAGCTGTACATCCACTATCAAAGACCCACATGTTTCGATCAATTGATGTTTTGCCTGGTAGAGCCGAATTCACACATGAGGACAAGCCCATGCAAGCTACTATTTTGCCCTTTTCTTCCTTTTCCTTTTTTCGGCAGCTTTGCAATTTTTTGCGAAATGTCCTTTCTCCCCACATTTGAAACAAACTGCACCATTTCTTTTCTCCAACGTTGGACATGTTTTAATTACATGACCAGTTTCTTTACAATATTTACATATCAAATCTGACATAGATTTTTCACCTGAACTACTGGAACTAAGATTTGATTTGCTCGAATTTGACGACTGTTTCTTACATTGAAACGACTTATGCCCAGTGACACCACAAGAATAACACGTAACTGAAACCATGGCGATTTTCTTCGAATTCGAATTCGCATATTCTTTCCATTCACCAAAAACGCGCTGCAAACGTTCGTCTTCTGACGCAATCGCCGCTATTAGATCACTAAGCTCAATAGTTTTAAATAACTTGGTCGCCGTTTTATGCCATCGAAACGTTTAGGCAGACAATTTAACAGACGTGTTCGGAACGTTGAATCTATCATAGGACTTTCATCCAGGTCATCAATCTTTTGCTTTAAAACTTCTAAATTACTCAAATTCTCAAGAAATGAAATATTGTTATCATACTTATAGTTCTGAAATTGTACTTGAAATTTATCCAAATCGTCTGTCCTATATGCGTATAAGGAATCTAGCTTATTCAAAATTTCGGTCGATGTTTTACACTGCATAACGTTTTTAATTACTTTATCCGAGAGTGAATTAACGATGACGGATTGCATTTACACCTCCATGTGTTCTGCTGACTGTTTTTTTTCCAGCTTGATTTGCTTTATGGTAAGATTACAACAAAATCGCCATTCTTCATAATTACTTTTGCCCAATAACTTTGGCAATTGATGAAGAATTATTATTCTCCATGTTCGACAAATTCATCAAATTCAAAAAAACGAGTTCGAGTTCGCGAGGTCACAAGTGACCAACATGTGCTTTGCTATAGAAGCCACTTTCAAGTTCAATAAACATGAGAGAAAAATTACTGTTCATCGCGGGTACGTGGGCTGGGCCCATAACCTATAGTAGTTCTGCAAAAAACTTTTGATTCAAAAGATTAAAAGCTCAACTTCAAAACATAATGTTAAACTTTTTATTATTTAAAAACGTACAAAAAGTACAAAAACGATAACTGAAAAAAGTAAGGAACAAAACAATGTTTTCCAATGAATAAAAACAAAAAAACTAAAAACGAATAAGTGAGGAGTCAGGGTTGTCAAAAAAGATACAATCACAACAAAAATTTCAGTCATTGCGCATGTATATGTATGAAAATAAGAGATCATACTCCAACCTTAAACTCGGATAATAAAAGTTTTACTGGCATTCCAAGTTTCACGCATTCCTCTTTGTTGATTCCATAAATACCTATCTGAATTATTTTCTAAACGCAAACGGCTCTCGGTAGGTAATTTAAATTAAAGATGTAAAAAAATTTAAAAAGGAAATCTAGCGCTGAGATACATGTAGGTAGTTGAAATTTATGTCCATCAGTCTGAAGAACTTCATGAGATTTGTGATGGATGATTCATCGTCAGCAAGAAGTTGGTGCAGAGTAGGTGGTAAAGACAGAAGAGAACACTGGGGTGCGAATTTAGGACATTCAACGAGGAAGTGTAGGACTGTGACAGGACATGAGCAGAGGTCACAGGAAGGAGGCAGAGATTTAGAAAGAAGGTAGGAGTGGGAGAATTTTGCATGGCCAATGCGAAGGCGGCAGAGGGCAACTTCTTCAGATCGAGCGGCGCGTCTTGTTGATCTGTAAGTACAAGATTTTTATGAGAAAAAAGTATATGTATAAAAGTATTTATAAATGAGGAAATTGGGAGAAGAAATAGGTATATATACCTTCTGGCTTCTTTAAAACATCTTTATATATATTAGTAATCTTGATAATTTTTTCAAGTAGTGTTGTTCTTACAATTGGCCAATTTTTTTTGAACTCTGCATCTTTCCCTGGTAGTAATTTATCAAAATCTTGATTTATCTAAATTTAAACATACCATGCATATATATAAATATAAGCAAATATAGAACAAAAAATTACAATAGCCACCAATGGAATGTCTACGTATGTGGCGTTCTGCTAGCAAAGGGCCCATTTAGTCTATCACAGTTTTCTCTAAAATAGTGTTTTTATTCAAACACTTTAAAATTACAGATTTTTTTTTAAAGAATTCCTGTTCATGTGTTAAAGGTATATACAGCCGAAAACACACTCTAGGTGATACCTATAAAACGGAGTTGCAATATTTTATTTAAAGGGCTCATTAGTTCACTTGAAAAACTTCAAGTTCGATTTTCTCGAAATTTTTAAATTTAGATTTTTAGATTTTCAAAATTCAAAATGACATAACCCGGCGAATTCGGCATGTTTTAGCCTCGGATCAGTTGTATTTGATTGCCCATAGCCTATAATTTTTCCCTATGATAATAACTCCATTTCAATTATATGGGCCTTTTGCTAGCGGTACGCCACATCGTATATTGATATACAAACATATTCAAACTTTGCTAACCAATTGTGACAGATATTCTAGAAAACAGTAGTACGAAGTTATATATTGAGTAATTTGGACATTTCCTTCAAAAATCATTTTTTTTCTTAATTCGTATGTATTACTCCATTTTTTTAGCACATCTTCAAAAGGTTCTATGTTACCACTGATTAACCAATCGTTATCTTTTTCCAATTCTACATCATCATCATTAATTTAGAAGCATGAGGTAACACCAGAAAAAAATGCCAAACAAAATACAATTGAATACGAAACATACCTGTATTGATAGGAATAGCAATATTCATAGAATTTTCCTCTGATAAATTTATTTTATTTTTTTTTGGAACTAATGTTTTTTTGTTGATGAGCTCGCTTCTAACATATCTATAGTGCTCCAAAAGTTTACCGCTCGCCTTTTCTGAAATCGTTTCTTTTTTAACATTTTTAGCAAGCGTCGTTTTACTTTCGGAAATATGTATTGTGCGTTCAGGGCTATAATAAATCCACGCCTTTTCTGTAGGAAAAACCTCAAGAATATCTTGCGTTTACTCGCGGAATTTAGCAGGACGAATTCTAAAAATTTCAACAGTTAAATTGGCACAAGCTATACCGTGCGACCGACTGATGTTTGCACCCCTCAGCGTGAAATTCCCCGATGCTTCTAAACCAAGTATCATTTTTTTCATTTTTTTCGGTTTTTTATAAGATAATAAATTATAAAAATTATCATAATATTTATTAATAAATTCATAACATTTCATTTCCTCATTATCAATTGATTTTAATCAATTTTATCAGGAATCAGTGTTGTCAAGTGGACTAGAGTACTTAATTTTGAAAGTTGAATGAAGTACATAATTTTGATAAATATCGTTTAGAATGGGTGGGGAAAATGAAATAAATGAGTTTTTATTTCCTAATTCAACAAAAAACAACGAGAGAAATTATATAATTCGAGGCTTTTTTTTCAACATGGGAATTTGGCGTTGAGAGGTGTAAAAATCAGTTTCAGTTGGTCGCACAGTAGATGTAAATACATACATTATTGCAGATAAATTCGGAAAAACAATAATTAGTTGAAGCTTACGAAAATTCTGAAATTGTATCATCCTCCGCTTCCAAAAGAAGCTTATCAACCTCATTTTGAATGATAATGTGTACTAAAGTTTTTTTCAATGTTGAATCCAATTCGCCCATATTTTTGTAAGCCGCCAACAACGCTCTCCCTCCCAAAACATTCTTTAATAAAGTCTGAAAATATCAACCACGATGCATATTATAATCGCTCATTTGCTTACACTATCACATTTTCACCTACTTTTAAACGTGGTTCTGATGAATTTATAAAGTCGTGCGATGTGCTATTATAAGAGCTAGATCCCACCAAATTAGCCATAGTATTTTCATATTGATTAGACACGCTTGTCTCTGATGAAACGATAGAATTATTCGGAGTACTAGAAGTACCCAAATTGGTTAGGGTGTTTACAAAGTCTGGCATTGACATGGGGTTAAAATTTTCATAATAATTTCGAAACCCACCACAGGAGTAATCCTCTGAAAAAATAGATACATCGAATTTTTGTTTCTTTAATCAAAATGTACACGACGTAATTTGATAATAAAAAAAAAACATGCTATATTTATGCGAGTATTTTATTATACACTTACCGTTATTAGTAGAATTTTCCATTTTGTAGACAACGCATTGAAACTAATACGCGATAATTAGAAAAAACTTAAATAAATAAAAGCTTGAACTGCGTGGCGATAAATACGCGAGTATAATAGAAGATGGGTATACTCTAACTGGAAGGATGAACATGATGCAATATTACGATACGTTGCATCATATTAAAGAATGCACTCTTTCCATGATATGTGCAAATGGTTATCTCTATAATGTACTGAGTGCCGGATAAATGTAATAGTGAATATGATTGAGGTGGCGACTACCCCGAAGAGACATAATTCTATGCATGATTTTTGTTGCTTAACGCGATGCTCTTATAAAGTACTCAGTACTGGGATAATGTATTGAGTGCCCGAATAATGCAGCACGTTTCACTACTTTCCATATTCTACTGCATTCATCTACGCTGTTTGATTAAAATATTGGCCGGTATTGATTGCTATGAAAATGTATGATTCAAATCAAGAGGTCAGTTGAACTATCGCATTAGTGATATTAAATACTACATGCCATGTATGCGTTGAGTACACTTCATTTAGTGATGAAAACATGGGATACTAATTCCAATACAATAATGTACTTATTGCATGATTGATGCATTAAGTCTTGGAAAAACGAAAATAATTTCAAAAAAAGAAGATAATTCTTTCATTTACTGTAAATTACAGTAATCACTACATGCATTGTAGGTTTCAGCACATTCCTAGAAAAAATAATTTTTTCAGTGTAGATTAGTTCCGCGAAATTGGAAAAATAATTACTTAATGTTTAACCTTAATTGGTTTTATTTATTGTTTTCAAAATTGTTTTTAATCATTTACTTCTTGGATTTCTCTATTAATACTCCGTTAGATTGTCCTCTATCTATCTATAAAACATAAATGCTTAGGCATTGTCATTTATTTTTTAAAAGCCTCACAAAAGTTCTACGAAATTCTCTGAAAAAATTGGTGATTTTTTTTTTTTAATAGAGTTGTTGAGATTTCTAAGATTTTTAAAATTTTAAACTTTGATGAAAAGAAGTCGCTTATTCATTATTTTCAAACGGGTTTAATTATTTATCTATAGAATTTTTCCATTCAATGTTTCGTCAGGTTGTTCTCTATCTCCCTATAAAACCAAATGCTTATAAGTATTTACATTTCTTTTTTGAATGCCTTAAAAAATTTGTGCGAAAATCACGAAAAAAATTGTTGGATTTCTGTTATTTCATTTGTTTTTTGAATACCTTAAAAAATTTGTGCGAAAATCACGAAAAAAATGTTGTTGAGATTTCTACGAAAGTAACTTCAAATTTTTGAAGAAAATCGATTGGTAATTACTCCATAATTATATGTTCTACTAAAACTGAGAAAAAAAAACTCGTCCCTGCTTCAAATTTTTTCCTAATGTACCCAACTTTTCTAACAGTTCCAAAATTTTTCAATTTTTTATTTGAATTATTTAATAATAAAAAAAAACACATCTTTGTGAATCAATTTTGAAACCAAACAGTACGTCGTATTCGAAAAAATTTGTTTTAATCTGTTGTTAATTCAAAATTGAAAATTTTCACGAATAAATTTTATATGGTTTAAAAAAATTTAATAAACTTCGAAAAAAACTTTCTCTCGACTCTTTTACTTCCAAAATACAAAAAAAAAATCCATGTAATATTTACAAAACTAAGAAAAATAGAAAAATAGAAATTAACTCACCGAAAACGTTTATCAAATTTTCAGATGAATTAAAAATTCCAAGAAATTCAAAACTTCAACAATTAAAAAGAAAAAGAAATTTAACTAAGGTAAAATTCCTTACATATTCTTCGAAAATTGAGAAAAAAATGTTAATTTCTGTTTCAAGTTTTTTTTTAGTTATCTTGAATATACTGACGATTTGTTTTTGATTTTAAAAGAAAA
The DNA here is from genome assembly GCA_009761765.1 of Phenacoccus solenopsis. NCBI lineage: Eukaryota > Metazoa > Arthropoda > Insecta > Hemiptera > Pseudococcidae > Phenacoccus > Phenacoccus solenopsis. Next base: position 10,806,145 of record CM019755.1, on the reverse strand, counting down.
TTGATCGAATTAATCACTTACCGACCGCAACTGATGCAGTGGACTTGACCCCTGAAAAATGAAAAAAAAATGAGTTAAAATCTCTTAAATTACTGTTTTCAAATTTTGAAAAAAATATTTACCTTGTAGCGAATGTTGGCATCTCTCCAATCTTCCTCATCTACTGACGACGAACTCACTATGGAATCCTAGAAATAAAATAGGTTTTTTTATTTCAAAAGATTAATTTGTATTAAATGAAAAACTTACAGATTCATCAAAACATTCGGCTTCTGACAGTTAACTTCTTACCGGCGATTCTGGCGAATATATGTTATCTTCATTTTCCTATGCGGTAGAAAAGTGTCGTGATAGATTTCATCAAACAATTTGCATTTCAAAAGATTAATTTATATCAATGAAAAACTTACAGATTCATCAAAATATTCGGCTTCTGACAGATAACTTCTTGCCGGCGATTATGGCGAATTTATGTTATCTTCGGTTTTCTATGCGGTAAAAAAGTATCGTGATAACTTTCATCAAATAATTCGCATTGTATTAATGAAGCAATCAAAAATTTTACAAACTTACTATATTTACGCTTTCAAAATTACAAGTATCATGCGAAAACATTCAAAAATGACATAAAGCACGCGCGAACACTTCTAATAACAACTAGCACACGCGAATTCAGTATTGATAGAAGACAGATCCCGAATGATATATTAATCAACACGTGCTTTTTGGCGCATGCTAATAATTTAGTAACTTGAGTGTATATCCATCATAGTGGGAACAATGGGACGGGTCTGTCTATTCTCACACGGAATGAACAACAAAAAGTAAATCATTCGCTCGAATCGCAATTACGACTTTCCCTCCAACATCAGTACGCAACCTGTACGAACTGGTATTTTTAATAAGATTATTAATTGTTATTGCTGTATGAACAATTATGGATATCAGAAATAATTTTTACTTTATTTTATTCCAAAAAAATTGAAAAACAAGGAACGTCTACACATAATGAATACAATACAAAGGGTAATAATGAAAGTAATTATGGTACCATAAAAGGTAATAAATTTACTCTTTGACTAAAAATAAAAATATTCATAACTTGAAAGTAATTCAACCATAAACAATATTCAACGTAATTAACACTATAATATTTGGTATTTGATAGGTAACTACGGAAAAAAACTTAAAATAAGCAAATCTAAGGCACCATTTCAGTAGACAAAAAAATCTCAACATATAATTTACGAATATTTTTTTTACGATTACTAATCTTTGGAAGTAATGGTAAATTTTCTACCTCACTTTAGCTTACATCATTCTTCAAGTTTAATACCCACTTTTCCATAAGAGAGACATACTTTTTACTACAGCCTTCGGACACATCAAGATATGAAAAATCTATGATAATTTTGGCCAATTCACGAATCTGACTTCCATTCTGTGGGCTTTCACTGAAGGTATTTTTTTTAATGATGGTATCTGAGGTATAAGCAACAGTGTTAGTGAACTCGCGATGAAATACATTATTACTCTGATCAATTGACTAAAAATTTCCAGAATACTTTTCAGGTAAATTTTCTTTGAAATTTATCAGTACTGCGCATATATGTTTGCAAGGCAAATAATATCTCTTAAAATCAACACACAAACATACCCCTTTTTCATAAGCAACGAAATAGGAAACCTTAGGGTCTTCTTCACTTTGCAAATTGAAATGATTTTCATCAATTTGAATAATATTCTCTTTCCGATAAACACTTTTAGCTGAAGCATACCTAATGTATACATGTTTGATGAAATAATGAGGTTTTTCACGTAAAAAAGCAGGTATTTCATCATTGTACTTTTTATAAGACTGACTGAGTTCACTGTTCCTAATTTCGTATCTTCGATTTATATCAGGAATCAAGTCTTCTACGATCGTATTGATTACATTATACAGTGATTTGTCAATGTGGTCTTTCAAGTAGGAATGTTTTAAAAATCGATTCATACTTTCTATTCCATTATTCGTTATAATCTTGATTTGAAAATCTTTAGAAAAAAAAGCTTCAACCCACTTATTTGCATGAGGTAACCAAGTTCGTGAAAAGTATCTTTGAACTTTAGCATTTCGTTTATAAACATCACTGTCGTACAATACTTTCAAATTATTTTCGTACTCGAACGTAGAAGTAGAATTGGCAATGTTTCGAAAAAGTGACTACACAGAATTCCGATCATTTTCATGAGAACAATTTTCCTTTTGCTTCACCCACCGTTGCCATGCCTGCTCACGGTGAAAATTGCAAATATGAACCGGACATTGAAATGTGCTAGAAATAGCATTAATTTCAACTTCACTGAAATCGATGACGAAATATCCATTTTACATTAGCAGCGCAATTCCATTGTTTGAAAACATTTAGAACTTCTGCAAGTAATTTGGTGGTTTCATGTTGAACAACAAACATTCCAGCGATACAATAGTTCACATTTGTCCTCACTACCAAGAAAAATAACGGAAGTGAATATTTGGTAGTCTTATATGTTGCATCTAGAAGATAAACAGATCCATATCTTTCCAATAGTCCAAACTGCCAATCTGACTGATAGCAGAATAGTAATGCTTGTACAGTCTCTCCATTTTCTCTATATGGCCGAAAATAAACCTTAGCATCATAGCTCCAGCGTTCTAAATTCAATGCAATGCTTTCTTGATCAATTTTACTTTTCTTCTCAACATATACGTTCTTCAGTATATGATTTCTCAAAATCTTGTTTGATGGAGCGAATGCTTTGCTTAGATGGCTCACAATACCGCCTAGAGTATTCTTTTTTATCAATTGATTTATTGCATATTTTGTGAGTTTTATGTTCGTGATATTTTCTTTGATAACCAAACGTTCGATTTCCTTCTTTATTAAACCATTCAGAGTTTGATGAAGTAACAACATTACTTTTCAGGTCGTTTTTCAGTTTTTCCAAGATCTAAAACAGAAAATAAGTTCCTTTCAATGATATAGTATTGAACATTGAAAAATTATCATTTATAATACTGTAAATTCTACTGATAAGTTACCTCTTCTTTTTTTTTCGCCAATTGCTTTCTTTTTTTAATTTATAATCTACGTAGTAATCGACTTCAATTATGGTCATTTTTATTCCACAGTTTTTTTTTTCGTATCTCGGATAATGAATCTTTCTTTTTTCCCACTTGGATGATCTTTCTATTAAAGTAAAAATAACAGGTAATATAGCATAGTGTTATTTACTTGAGATATAACATCAAATTCATATAACTTACGTGTTTCCTGTCCTTTTTGGTAGGATAATATTTCTTCCCCAAGGAAAAATCATATTTTGTAGTTCTAATTTTTGTGAATGGAACACCAATATCTTTGATAGCTTTACTTTTAAAAAGTATGAGGTTTGGATTATCTGGAAATAATAAAAATTTGTAATTATTTCATAGAAAAGTGTCATTCTTTGATAAATAAAAAGGACTAATAAATTAACAATCATACCAGCGAAGGAATTGCGAACACTGAAGCTGTACCCAGAAGTATTTAAATTCCAAATAAATTTTTCTTTATTATCTGTAAAACCATGAACGAATTCTTCTTCCAGGGCAACATCCGTTAATAAATCCATAAATATCGTTTTTTTAGTGAATTTCTTTCATAATTATAAGTTATTAAATAAAAATTGGAGGGATATATATTCCGTGTGGAAAATGTTACGATTTACGCGGGATTATCAGCAGAGATAATCCCTGTACCGGTAATAAAAGAGTGACGAAAAAAAATGAATGAGATTGCGCATAGTTCAACTCATTTTGTTGTTCATTCCGTGTGAGAATAAACAGATCCCAATGCGACGTTGTCAAAAAAAGTTATAACTTTGGTTGTAAATGAAGTAATGATAACGTGCGTATAAAAATTCACCGAGCGCGCTCTACTGTGTAAGTCGTGTCATCATAGGAGTAAGGGGGGATTGTATATGTGGCAAACCCAAGTTAGGCCTGAAAGTCGCAGGATTGCTTTTAGGTATGATTAGTAGTCATTCTAAACCAACATGGTAAACTCGTAACGCGAAAAAGTTACGACTTATGCCAAAACGTTACGAGTTTGCCCTTTAATATATCTATATATATATATATATATATATATAATTTATCAATTTTAAGTAACATAATTATATTTTTCCAATTTATTAATTTCCAACTTACAGGAAATAAAAATTTTCATTAAATATACACAAGTCATTTGCATAAGATGAATAGTTCATTTTAGATATATTTTAGGAATTATTCGACCATTTGCAGTCAAATATACATGAAAAGAATTATCTTAAGACCTCCCTTGTAACCACTCTTGATAATTGAAGAAGCGAAGAAAAAAAAACACCTGAATAATCTTCAACCGCGATGAAACAGGTAAACAAAATAAATATACGCGCAAGAACGTATAAGCAGAAAAGAAATACTAGTAGAACGAAGCTTATAATATATTCGGTCAATTTTAATACCAACCACAAAACTCGTATACCCCTCTTTTAGCCAACGAAACATTGTTAAACACGTTATGTAAACTTAGGCGATACGCCATTTAAAATCTTCTTTATGACTTTCGGCTTTATCTTCAACTACCCTCGAAACGATTTTTTTTTACGATTCAACATAAAGCGAAGCTAAAAGCTAAATCTCAACTGCATTGATCGTAAAACGTGGAAGAAAAATCGAGCTCGACGTAAATGAAAAATCCTCTAAATATTCCGACTCACCTGACTGAAAAGATGGAAAAAAAGCCGGCGCCTGAACCGATAAAAATTACGCAAATAACGACGACGATACCATCGACTGGTGATTTTTAACGCGACATATAAACGCTTTACGCTAGTGAAATGAAAAACTGAAATTTCAGTCAAACGTGCGCGCCCAACAGGTGGTAAAAGAAAATATAATGTAACGCCACCGATGCCAGGCGCCTGTAAATTACGCTGCGCAACAAGCCACCCACACACGCTAGATACACGTTCAAATGGTACTATCTTTCAGCCACCCACTAATTGGAAATAGGCAGCGGAATTCGTATTCGCTCGATGCTGTCGACTTTATGAAAAAGATAAATTGTTTTTTAAAAATTTGCGCCCGGCGAATTAGCGAAGTCAAACTTTTTATTTACCGGGATAGATGGTTTGGTTTTTTTCACGCTTTCGTTCATCGTTATTGAGTGTATTGAAGTTTTTAAGAGGTAGTTTGGGTTCTTTCTTATACGTGATGAATATGAGGAAATTCGCGTAGCTAAAATGGATGAAATTTTTTTACATTTTGGGATAAAATGATATGTGAAAAGATTCTTTTGAAAAACATGAAATGTTAAAAATTAAAATATTCTGTTGGCCCTGGGAATAATAATAATGAAAAAAACTGAAAGCAAAATGAAAATATCAAACTCAAAGGAAAATGGAAATTAATTAAATTTAGTTCTTGATTTAGTGAATATCAAAATTATTACGCAATAAAGAAATAAACTCCAATAAAAAATTATAGTTGTAAATTACGTATCATTATTTTCCAATTTGAAAAATTTTTCAATTCATCATATCAATTTTATTTCAATTGACTGATAACTATTTATTAAAACAAAAAAATTGGAATTTCGTATTGAACAAGTGAAAATAAAAATGTCACGTTGTTCTATTTTCAGTGAAAATTAAAGCTTATGAGTTATAAACTTATGACTATAGCTCTTGAGGGTTGGTACCAGAGCTCTGCACGATACGGTAGAATAACGATATATATCGCCACCGTACCGTATTCAACGACAAAACACGATAACGGTGTTGTATCGTAATCGTGTTCGAAGCTGAAGACGGTATCGGTGTTTATCGGTATGTAGATAAACATTATCATATGAATCACGATACCACCCTCTCATTCGATACCACCGTCTTAATTCAATATTACCGTATTACTTCGATACTATGGTTTGACTCTGAATAACCGAATACGTTTGTGAGTCATTTTTGCAAAGGAATAGGGACATGGTAGGGCATAATAAGGTAAACTAAATGCATTGTTATAGTAAGTATGATTGTGCACATCACATATACTTATTATTATTGGGTACATTCCCTCCCCTCCATCGTAAATCGTGTAAACGATGTAAATTGAAAATCCTTTTCACAGTAATAAATTAAAAGTTGAGCCGCTCGTCGATGACGGTAAATGAAATTTGATGAAAAATGAAACCAAAATTACCTACTTGAAAATATTTCAATTCATAAAAAGTAATTGATAAACAAATAATTAAAATGAGTCTTACAAAATTTATTTCAAATTTAATTTTAACTTCGTGTATTTCAATGAATAAATACCGGGAATGTGATAAACAAATGATCGAAATTTGATTCCAAAAATTTGTTTAAAAATTATTTTTTTAAATTCATAAATTTCAGTTTGTAAATACCTACTCAAACTGACAACAGAGCAGAAGCGCCATCACGCACACACCAGTCACCCACACCCACTCATTCATTACACATTTTCGACGCTGCCCAACGTGTGATTTAGGATATAAATGAAAACGGTGTAGTTTGATATATATTGTTATCATATCGGTTAAATCCGATACGGTGTTATATCGTTTTAGGTCTTATCGGCCAACACGGTACCGGTTATATATCGCCACCGTTTCATACGATACGATATGACGGTAGAAAACACCGTATCGAACAGCGCTCTAGTTGGTACCCACAGAAACATGACTTTCACTGATGTAAAAATTCTAACTCGGGCTAATTTCGAAAAATCCACTACTCTGATTGGTCATACGTCACGGGTGTAACAACACTTTGACCCTGGAGTCAGTCTAGATACTTGACTCCGACTCCAACCTTTGACTTCAAAGTCAACCTGAATCTGACTCTTGACTCCAACTGACTCCGGAATCAATTTTAAAACATGACTAACTCCACTTTGGCTCCGGAGTCAGTCTAGATACTTGACTCAGACTCCAACTTTTGACTCCGGAGTCAACATGAATACCTGACTCCTGACTCCGGCTTGACTCCGACTCCGGGTCCTTGCTAAAACTTTATTTTATAAACTTCAAATCTTTGTGTAGGCTAGCTGAGTTTCTAACAGGGTACTTGTCTGCAATAATCATATGGGCCCATATCTTTCAAATTGAGGCTCCTAAAGTTATCCATAAATTTTGACGATTCGCCATTTTGGAACCATTTTGACACGAATTCAAGATGTCATATTTTGACCAACAACTATAAACCTACATACAAAGTATGAGCTCTCTAAGTAGATTTGATGAGGAGATAAGGAAGATTCTTTGAGTTTTCTGTATTAATTTATTCTCTCCAAAAGCCATTTTTTACTTTAACTTCTCTCCAAATTCATTCGAGAAGCTGAAATCAGAATAGGTGAATCACTTGGGCACATTTCGTCATGTGATACAACAATATAAAATGTTCAATCTCTTGTGTACCACATCGCATTTTGAGGTCAATAACCCCTCCTTCTCCCCTCCAACATTATGTGCGAAGTTGAATTTGAGGTATATTGTAATTCTCATTTCTAATAATTTTGAGAGTCCATATCAATCACATTTTTAGTTATTTGAAGCTCCTCAAACTCTCATAAAATTTTGACAATCTGCCATTTTGAATCCATTTTGAGCCAAATTCAGTGTAAAAAACTCTACACCCAAAGTTTGAACTTTTTAGGTTGATTTGGTGAGATAGAAGATTCAAAAAATTTAATAACTCAAAACTTCCTCAAAAAGTCGTTTTTTCTTTTAATTCGGCTGCAAAAACACTTGAGAATGAAATTTGTATATTTCCACTCCTTCATAATAGATAGAAAACAAAAATGTGGTCATTTGCCCTCGCTCCAGCCCCTCTCAACGCTTGAGTGATGCATCATTTTGAAATCTATCAAAAATAAAAAATAAATACTTCCGAGTATTCACATGAAGACTCTTACCAAATTTTGAGCGATTACGTGCGGCATAAAAATGGTGATATCCTACTGAGACTCACTTCGGATCTTAGATGAATACATAGTAGCAAATCTGAAGTGTGTCTCGAATGACTGCTCCATACCTTTTTATGAAAGAGTGGATCTTAAATCGATAGCCGCATCGACAGAATTATACACACACACACACAAAATGGGCACTCGCCATATGATTAGAAATGGCCTGAAACGCAAAGATTTGAAGACCTAACCCTCCCTCCGGCCCTCCTTCACAAATTAGGTAGGCTGTAATAGCTACGGTTTTTATTAAAAACTCAACTAACAAAAAACTTCTAGCTTTCGTACCTAAAAATTCATGTTTCAGTTGATTAAATGATAGTGTCTTCAACAAATCATTATTTACAGAAAATATTGCAGCTCTGATGTTAATTTATTGAGTGTGGGCGTTATTTCATTTTTTGTGTCATTTTATTTCGCTTTGCGGCGCCCTTGGACAGTCTGCTCACTTTTTCCATTGAGTTAATTTTACGCTATGAATTCTACACAACTCTTCCAACTCAAATAATCATAAAAAAAAAATAAAATACTACCTACCATAACCGTAATCCTAGTCTCAGAAGGCAAAGCAAAAGCTTAATTTTCTTTCAAATTTAATTTAAAAAAATTAAACTTGCCTTTCAAAAATTCTATAAAAATGAGTATCGAGTATAACCTGCAAATGAATAATCTCGAACACTTCATTCATAAAAAACAATGAAATTTTAATCAAATACAAAACGAAGTCAAGGATTTTAGTTCAACGAACCCTTTTGTAGTACAAGTAATTAATTCGATATTTTTAAGGAGCGTTTAAAGTCTAAACGAGCACTAAATGTTTATTTTAGATATGAGTAGTGTTAATAAGAAAATAGGGTAAATATTAGGCGACTAATATGAAAATGTGTCGGGATGTTAATTAATTTTAGAATTAACTGGTACCTTCATTTCACTTTCGCTGCTATAAAAAGTCAATAGCAAGTATGCGAGTTAATATTATCGCGAAATACCTCCACACGAATGGGATGTTTTGATTAATTTTGCGAATAGGTTGGGAACTTTTCTGAAATATTTATGCGTAGATATTACCGAATGAATATTCTCATTAAACGTAAACGACGACGAATTTGTGGAAGAAAATTTTTTATTATTATTGAAGTATAGGTTTAATTGTTCATTAAATCGCGCTATAATTATCATATAAAATGAATTTCATTCGTCAATTTCTTTTCAGATGGTTTCATTTTTATTATTCGTAGCTGTACTGACGTTTACCTTAATATATTTTCGTCGAAAGTTACGCGAAATTAAATTTGTTTGCGGCTGGATACATTTCATAATCTCCAATAGACAGTTTATTAAAACTCACCGTAACTTCTAATGACATAAGCTGTTATGTTATGTCATGCGAAATTTTCTCTAACATTTATGACCTAAAAATCAGCGTCCATGAAATCTATGGTAAATACATTTCTTCAATTTTGTCGAATCTTATGAATGAAATTTCAGTCTTACAATGTTTTTCATGTTTCCATCAAATCGACTCAAAACATAAACCGCATATAGATGTATCAATTATTCGCGGAAAAAACAAGAAGACCCTGTTTATTTTTTTGTTCTGAGTAGAAGAAGAAAAAACAAGAAAAATGCGACGGAGACGAATAGAGTAGGATATTGACAGTTGTATTCTTTGCATAATATGTACTTACAGGCTTCGTTTATATGCGGTCTTATTTATAAGGAATTCTTAGGCATGCCTGGAGCTTGAAAATATTAAAGAAATCAGCAAACAAAAATGTAAAGTCGACGTAGGATTAAAAATTTTTGCAAAATTTACATATTTTTTAATACACGTGAACACGTCGTTTACGTCGAAATTCTAGCAATTCCGTTCATAAAACGTGATATAGTTACCAAAAATACAGACACGGTGTATTTTAATTTCGTTGAAACGCTAAGGCAAAAAATTGAAAGCATGGAATTTTTCTTAGATCCTCTCTAGGGATTAGGAAGTCACCGGTTTCGGTTGTTCTAATGTTGCCAACTATTGTCGAGCTGTACGCGCTGTGCGTTTCCTTTCAACGTGTATCATAACGCTGCGTTACTACGTGAGGAAGAAAAATTACCAGATGAACGAATTTAACATATTACTCTCGTTTATAAGGTTTTGAGCAAATGTTTCATGTTGAGTGGTTTAGCTTGATGGGTTGAGATAGGTTCTATTTCTTGATTAAATTTATTGATTTCGGAGTGATTTGCTCGAATCGGAATTTGCCTGTTGTATATGTAAAAGTATGGAAATTCGTGGTGTGGTGAATTCTATCGAACATAGATTAATACTAGCTTTATAACGATTGATAAGAATCCCATTGTTTAGTCTTAGATGTTTTCAATGGTAGATTGGTGGTTTATTCAACTCTAAATTTGTATCTGTACCGAGGTGGGTAAAAAGATGAAATGTATACTTACTAACATTACGTATTATTATTCATTCTTAGAAGAAATATCGGAATATAACAGCATCTAATTTAGGTAAGATAAATCATTCTTATTTTTACTGAAGATATGTATTGTAATAAAGGAAACTTGCCTAATCCTTAATGCTGTAATGATGGATGATGAGTGGGGATCGATGGTACATTCTCAAGTTCTAATAATCAATTTCACATCTGATGCTTTGAATCATTGATTTTTACACAAAAATATCGAACATCAGAATATCAAAGAAGAACATTTATCATAATTTATAAATGACAGAAAAAATGAAAAATTAAAGTAACTGAATGAAAATAAAGATACGAATATAAGGGAGTTTTACACGAATGCAGATTGAATGTAAACAAAGCAAATAAAAAGCCAAAAGCCAATTCAAAAGCAACCAAATACGAAAACACACGTTAATTTACGCATGTGCATATTGAATTTCTATAAAAATTACTCGTCATTCTCTAGGTTTTTTGATTAGATAATTATTTGAAATGAGAAGTCAAAGTGATCAGAAGATGCAGAATTTCTTATAAAAGAGCAATTTTGCGCATGGTACGCAACGTAGCCGGTTATGGCTTATCTATTTATTATGCTGAATCATCAGCTGTGATTTACCTACTAAAAATACTATGATGTAGTGTTCATTAATGTGGGTGGAATGTTGGTTATTTTCAAAAAGCAGTAAAAATGCACAATAAATGGTTGTGCAATAATCTCAAAAATATGTTATAAAAAATTCACTTAACAGGTTCTACTCACCTACAGTCCATATAACAGATACTTTTCTCAGCATTATGATAAGAACAATCTGAAAAAATAAAATTAAATTAATATAGATGAATTTATTAGTATGCTGGTATTACCAATTTTAAGTTTGTTAAAAATATATTAGGTCATTAGAAAATATCTTTCAGATGTACATCAGATTCTTACATAACAATTTGTACATTGTAGCGCACGTATGTTTCTTAAATCATAGGCCTATAGCTAGACGTGGCTAATAAAGGATGCTGAGTAAAATAGTAAAAATCTTAAAAGTTGGAAAAAATATGTACAATTTTTTTTTGGACTTATTTGTTTAACTTACAAAACAAAAAAATAAAAAAATTGATTCAACTGTAATATTCTATTTTTAAACTGTTGGAAGTGCCTCAGCAAACGTTTATTTTATTATTTTCTTTAATGTTTCTCATTTAAAAGACAAAAAAGCTAAATTAGCTTCACATTTAAATAATATAAACTGCTGATTACCTCAATACCTCAACTTATAAGGCAGTTATTAAAAAAAAAAAGTGTTATGAATAATTATTTGCAATTAACAAGTAAAAGCTTTATTGTGTAAAGACACACAAAACAAAAAATGAACAAGGTTAACGCCATCATAAGTTATATATTGTGTTGGACGCTAAAATTGGGAACTTGAATTTTTTGTAGAAGTCAATAAAAGCGTATTTGTATCTGATTTGATCAATAATTTCAATAACTTCTGAGTATGTTGTTCTTGAGAACGATTCTCATTTTGAAACGACATTTCTGATATAATAAACTGGTGCACCAAGCGCATTACCAATTGTCTCTGATCTTGTAACTTGAGAAATTTTTCTTCATTTCTATGACTGATCAGCTGGTTTACAATATTATAAGTGAATCCAACAACCATCACAGCATCCATTTGAGGTAAATAGAGGCTACCTCTATCTATATCTGTAATAAATTCGTACATTTTTGGATACATTTTTTTCCCATCTTCTTTATTGACAATCCAATATTCTGAGCATTTCTCGCATGAAATCCTCTTCAAACTATGACGTAGACAGGTGCCAGTAACATATATAAGATTAGGGAGTGATTCTTCATAATCATCTATAAAGTAATCTAAATAATTGATGTCAAAGCCATCACTAGAATCACCATCTTTAAAAACAAAGTCTTCTATAGCGATATCTTCTATACTGAGTTGAATGTTTTCCATACCAATAGGTATTTTTCCAAAATATTTAGAGGATAACATCAGTGGATGACAATTTTGTAGACGAATTTTTTTTTCTACTTCAAATAATTGACGCATTGTGATAAGGTACTGCGACCTTGCCATTGTACGATATTTACCAAAATGAGCTTCAAGGGAGTCTGTCTGTATTTTACCCGTTAGAATGAATTCCCAATTTAAATAATTGGTACAGTAATCACATAATTGTAGCAGCCCATCCGTAGTTTGAATTATAGCAGTCATTGTTTCCCTAGTCAACGAAGAAGTTTGGTCCTGATTTTTCCAACAAAGTAGCCAATTTAAAAATTTTTTTTAAATATTTATATGGTGCGTTGTCAACAGCAAGTGGATTTTCAAGTTCGTTTTTGTGTCGTACTCCTTTAAATAACGTCTTTGTGTTCATAATCAACCACCAATTCACCACAACTTCAATGAAATTGTCAGTGCTACACGAATTTAAGATATCATCATATTTCAATAAGCCCTGCCTCACAAAATCATTGAACACATTAAGCACAAGGCGAACATTTTGCCCTTCTAAATTAGAAGGGTATAAAGATTTATAATTCAGTGTATACGCGTATTTTATAAGCTTGTGCTCTTCTTTTCTATATAGTGTTCCAATTGCATTAAACGTTGCTACACATTCTTTGTCGTTAGTGTTATCGTTAGGGTTGACATCAAATGGCGGACAGATGATTGTTTTTTCATCATCTTTCTTATTCAACCAGTTATTTCTGATATATTTTAAAATGTGAACAGAGTTAAAAGAAAAAATAATCTAACATCTTTCGCATACGGATGCCGATAAAAGATTTCTAAACGAGGTGGTGTTGTGAAAAATGAAATTGCCTTGCTGTTAATTGCGTTGTTATCTGATATAATAGTTAATATGACTTTATATCCAATTTCATCCAACCCTTTTAGTAGTTTCATCATGAAACTATGAAGTTGCTCAGCAGTTATGGTTCGCATAGGTAAAATATGTGCTACTTTGAAGGATGACCGGAAGCTTTTCAACATAAACGCGTAAGCTGTTTTGGCAACATCATTTGAATTGAATGCAGCTCCAACAATATTTCCAGCTTTGTAATCTAGAAACGGCTTCACCTGAATTTCATCCATAAGTAACATTACTACGCGCTCCTTCTCTTGTAATTGATTAAACCTCTTTAACATAAGTTAAGAATTGATCGTCATTTTGTTCATTCAATGGATCAAGATGATTGTACTTTGCACAGACTTTGTTGATTGTTTTCAGATGCGGCAGAACAAGTATTTTTGAACTTCTTACGAAACTTCACCTGTAGAAATAACAATAAATCAAATTTTTTAATTATCTTATTCCAATGATAAGTTATTAAAGAAAAATAAAAACCATACCAGCTCGATTAAGTAATAGATCGCTTTTTGCTTATCTTCATCTGATACTAATTCTTTAATTTTGAGTAACGTGCTCTCCATCACGAAAATATAATTTTTAACGCGAGATTCAACACTTTCATTATTACCATAGCTAGACTTACTGCTTTTAACACCGCACTGTAAACGCACTTCACTTAATAATTTCTCAAATTGATTAAAGTCGTTCAATGTTGTACGAAATTTCTCCAATTCTATTACATAATCAAGAACTTTCATATTACATTTAGAATTGATAACAACCGAACACATCACTTTCATAATTGGCGAACGAGTAAATGCAACAAATACGACTTCATTTTCATAATGCACGATGCTCCAATCACTCTAATCCCCATTTTTCTTCAGACCATTGCAAAATTCGTTGAAATTAGAAAACTTCTTCTCTTTTTAATATTGTTGATGAGTTTCTATACCATCAGCAATACACCTTAACAGGGCTTCGTCTTCCTTTTCTTTCAGTTTTTCTTCGCGACTTTTTCTGTCTGATATTATTTTTGAACAATGTTCAGGGCAACCAGGTAAAAACGATGGTACTACACCTGGTTTTACTCGAGGATTCAACAATACATTATCGACAAATGCTCCTTTCTTTGGATCAAAAATCTTTTCAAATTTTATTATATCGCTTAGTTTGAAATGCTGCTCACATAGCTAAAACACAGTACTCAGTATTGGTGAAACAAATGAACCTTAAAGTACCTGTGGGTAAGGAAAATGTTTCATATACCGTTAGTTGTACTTACTCTAGTATGTTTTGTCACAATGAAATCTTTTTCACATTTTATGAAGTTTAACTATTTCGCTCGCATATTGTTATCATCTGGGAATTTGAAAGTAGATACTTTAGGTCTAATTTTGTCATAATTTCCTCTACATCCGGGCGCACAACAGTTATAAACCATTTTTCATGAACTTAGACAACACAATTTACAAAAAAATCCGACCACCGTTGATTTTTATAATTAAAAGCGATCAAAAAGCGACATTACTTCTCAAAATTAATGATACTTTACATGTATTCTAAACTATTTCTGATAAGGGAATAGCCTAGTCCTGTGACGTCACGCAGATTTTTTTTCGCAGCGCTCTGGCCTTTTTAACTATAGGTGGTGTTTGGTATATGAACTAAAAACGTAAGCAGCCATGCCGCATTACTGGAGCTGAGTTTTTAACTGGGGCTTGTTTTGATTTAGTAATAACCTTGCTTAACCGTTCATCACTACAGGCCACACCCAATACCAAGTCTGAAAACTCCTACCCTATCCTTTCCAAAAACACTTAAGAAGTTCAATTTGGCACAAATGTAGTATTTCTTGCCATGAAATAATCATGCGAACACATATTTCTCAAATTATAATTATTTGAGGGTCCTCAAATTATCTTCAAATTTTGTAAATCCGCCATTTTGGATCCATTTTGACTCAAATTTAAGTGGTTATATTCTGGTCACAAATTGATCCTACACACAAAGTTTGACCATTCTAGGCCGATTTGGTGATGAGATATGGAAGATTCATGAAATTTCCTGCAGCAATTTCCCCTCCAAAAGCCGTTTTTTGCTCTAACTCCCCTCCAAAATCACTGAGGAAGCTAAAATCAAAATACGTTTGTCACTTGGGCTCATTTTATCATATGACACAGCAATAAAAAATTTTCGACCCCTCCTGTACCCCACCACTATTTTAGGTTGATAACCCCGCCTTCCCCCTCCAACATCATGTATGGAAGTGAATTCGGGATATAGTATACAACTTATCCCCAATAACCATATGAATTCATATTAATTACATTTTTACCAACTTGAGGCTCCTCAAGCTCTACTCAAAATTTTGATAATCCGCCATTTTGAATCCATTTTGATCCAAATTCAAGAGGTCATATTGTGGTCACCAACTAACCTCACACACAAAATTTGACCTCTTTAACTTGATTTGGTGGGGAGATATGGAAGATTCAAGAAATTTCATGACTCAAAACTTCCTCAAAAAGCCGTTTTTTGATCTAACTCCTCTCAATATGCACTTAAGAAGCTGAAATTTGGATATGTTAGTATCCGTGACTCACTCTTTCATATGAAATCAAAAACGAAAAATTTGAGCTATTTGCCCTTCTCCAGCCCCCTCAAAATTTGAGTGATCCGCCATTTTGAAATTTATCGAAAAAACAAAAAAACTATTTTTGCGTATTTGCAAGAAGAGTTCCTCACCGAATTTTGAGCGAATTTTATCCACACCCGCCTGCGCAAGTGAGTGACACAAAAAACGCAATTTCTCAAAAACAGGTTTTTGCTAACTCTCCTCAAAATGCACTTAGGAAGCTGAAATTTAAATATGTTGGTGTCCGTGACTCACTCTTTCATATGAGATCAAAAACGAAAAATTTGAGCTATTTGCCTCTTCTCCAGCCCCCTCAAAATTTGAGTGATCCGCCATTTTGAAATTTTCGAAAAAACAAAAAAACTTCTGCGCATTTTCAAGAAGAGTTCCTCACCAAATTTTGAGCGAATTTTATGAATACTCGCAGGCGCTACGCGTGGGGAAAAAAGTATATATATACTAAAAAGTTGGACATTTGCCAGATGATTACAAATAGTCTATAATGCAAAGATTTGAAGACCCCACCCTCCCCCGAACTTCCCTTCCCAAATCAGGTAGGCTGTAATAGCTATCGTTTTGTTAAAAACTCAGCTAAAAATAAAGTGTAAAAATGAAAAAAAAAAAAAATACTGATAAATTCTAAAAACAAAAGGTATTATGTACCATTGTGAAAAAAGTCTCTCAAGATGTCAAAAAATAAGAAAAATGGTTAAAAATGAAATAATGTTCAAAATTAGACAAAATATTCAAGAAAGGTCAAAAAGGGAGTTCAGTGATAAAAATAAAGAAATTCAAAATTATATTTTCTTTCACCATTCCTTATTTTATCATTCTGACAAATTTTTCATTTCTTAATTAAAAAACGAACTAATTCTTAACAAAATTTCTAGCCTGAATTCGATCATACTTCTCGATTCTTCAACTTGAGAATCATATTTTGAAAATTAACAACAGCCAAATTATCAGTCAATAATGGCCCATTAGGTGAAAATCGTGTTTCGAAATTCATTTCAAAACCAAATTTGGGAATAAAGTTCAATATTATCCTAGATCCATACGTGCTGAAGATTTGGTGAATAAATCTTGAATTTGAAAGAAAAAAAAAAGTATAAGCATTATTTATATAGTTTAGGTAAAGTGTGAGAGAAGGAAAAGAAGAAGTAGAGGCATAAGGACATTTAAAAGGTTTTTTGAATTTGAAAAAAAAAATGATATCATTATGTTGGTGATCTAAAATTCTATATTTTGGTGAAATACCCCCTACCCTTCTCTTCTTCTCTCTGAACCAAATTCTAACTATTCAAAAAGAATGACAAGAGAATGTTATAGGCACTATTCTAAACGATGTTTTTATTTCAGGTCAAACAATCCTGATAGTTTTCATTTTCTTATACGAAAAGCAATTGAAAAGATAGAAAATACGAATAGCTCTTCAATTATAAAATTTTGTATATCACATATGCTCACAATCTACATTCATACACATTAAACTATTTCGCAAAGTTACATTTTGTTCAAACTTTTATGATCGTTGACCCTTTTGAAAAATCTGTGTATATGTATGGGACTGTTTATACGACAATTCCATGCAATACCTTCGATTCGACAGTTATGTATATCACACGACGTGTCTGCTGCAAACGATTTAAATATATTTAAAACAAAAAACAAAAAATCTTCTTACATTTAAGTCATTTACCATACTGAAAAAGTTGTTACGAATTTCTTATCCCTCAGCCAACGCCATACGCCTGGAATCGCCAATCGCCGATATAAGTTCTTACTCGAAGTCACAGCTTCGTTTACACGTCTTGATTTTCAAAACACTTGAAAGCAGGAAACATTTCTATTGAAAGAGAGAATAGGAGCGAAAGAAAAGAAGGAAAAGAATGGAAAGAAAAACGGATAAGAGGAAAAGTATGAAACGTATTAAAAGGAACTTAGTCTCAAAGTTATTTAAGACCTTTGCCGGGAATACGAGAAAAATAGCAACTTTTAAGGATTTTTAGACACGCAATATTAAAATAAGAAAACAACAACAACGAAAAAAAAAAAAACATACGAGGCACCTTAAAACACACTGCAGACTTCATCCTCGAAATACTATTGACCGATATACTATACTCGTCGGACAAAAATTATTCATTATAACATACAAACCATATTACATCGCATAAATTTGCATCTTAGAACGTATACAAAATTCGTAATTGAATCGAAGGGGTGAAACGGGCACATGAGATTCACCTCGTAAAATTTCCTCTAGTTGACACGATTCAACGATACGCTATAATTTCAGTACCCCACGCGCAGCTATAGAACCAGCTCGACTTTCGACGAGAGCATTTTTTTATCATATGGGGGAGCATCTTACCTCAGTATATTTTCCTTTCGGGTCTTTTTACAATATCTCTTACATGGCGAACGGCCAAATGCATTATTCGAATTACGTAACAGGCAACGTTTACTTATGGCTTTAAAAGGTTTTCATAAGCGCATAAAAGCACACAGAATCCAATCCCCACTGCCGTGAAATGCAATAACGCTTAAATGGACGCCCAGTGCGTCCTTTTACCATATTTGTTTGTCCTTCGATTTGTTCATTTTCACAACATAAAATACACGTAAACTGTCCGACCTGTTTGGCAGTTTGAATTGATCTTATATGGAAAAAAACCAAACGTTTCACATATTCAATGAAATTTACAATTCACGACTAGAAAATTATTAACTGGAAAACGTGACGACAACAGGTACAACTAATGGACAAAGCAATAGGAAATTTCCAACTTTGTCTTCGCATACCGTTCGTAATTGACGTATATCCTACGTAACTGTATGATATCAAATCGGTGACTTCGAAAATCCCAAATTTCCGCCCAAAGTTTTCCACTCGATACGTATAATATTACGGTGGCTTGCATTAAAATTCGAATAGCGACGTTACCGCTGTGAAAAAGCACCTCCGCACCGTCGCTTCGCGGCTACATGTCTCGCACGGACTACATCGTTGCTCGTTTTATAACCAGATCATTATCTACGCTAATAACATCGTACAAATGTAAAGCTCTGTGTCGAATAATGGATAACCCTCGCGCAAGAATACAAAAGGTCGAGGTAATAGCCCCCGAAATGAAGGGCTTTCGCAATAATGAACTATCGCGGAAATAGTCGTAGGCGATAGAACGGAGATCGTATTAATTGCGACATGACGCGATACCTTCGATGTGACAAATTTTTCACCAATCATGTCCCCGCGTAGGTACGTAGCACAAAGTAGAGGATAAATCGTGTTTTGGTCGATTCATCAGTCACAGTGGCGCTGTGAAAGATTTCCATTGAACGCCGAATCTGCGAACTGTTCAAAACATGAGAATATATCTAGGGTCACGCTAACGAGTATTCACTTCACCATCAAAAGTTACAACATATGAAACATGTTTCTGATCCTTTCATGATCCCACAAATTACTTATAACATGAAAATACATTTTAGTAATACAAAATTAAGGAAACGCAAAGAATGAAGATTCCAACTTCCTCCGACCTTTTCCTCACAAATCATCATGGGCTATAATAGCAATCATTTTAAAGAATTTATCACTATTTCTCAACCATATTAACACTTCGAAAAGTGAAAATACTTCAATAAACCTACATCAAAATATTTTTATCATTATCATCCAATTTCACAAAACATTCAGTCGAAACTGTATTACGATTTGTAATCTTATAAAACCTGATACAGGCTTCTTACTATTTTACTGTGATACTGAGATGCTATAGTACATACCTGTATATTATAATCTTATAAAATCAAAAACAGATTTCATCTGCTGACCCTACAAAACAAATAAAAAATGAAATATGTTCCAAATCAAACAAGTTCTGAAAAGTATTTATTATTGTACTTTAATCCTATAAACAGTTCGAAAGATGAAAGTACATCAATAAACCTATAATAATCGAAATAGACCTATCACTGTTATCCAATCCCACAAAATATTCAGTTGAAACTATATTCCCATTTTTCATCTTACAAAACCCGTTAGAGATTTCTTATTTTACTCTGAGCCTAAAATTCGTTTGAAAAAGAAGAATTCATACTACATCTGAAAAGTCCTGAAAAACATTCAGAACTGTCTCCTAGCCCTTGAACTATTAAAAAATTGAAATATCTCATTGAGTCTGAAATACTCACTTGAAACAGATGTATCATTATTTCCTGAAATCCTACAAAATATTGAAAAGATGAAAATATATTCTGAACTTACAAAACCATATGCCAGACTTAAACATAACTTAAAATGTGAAAATTCACCTCACACTAAACAAGACCAGAAAAATATATAGGTTATGTACACTGCTTAAAATGAAAATATATTATTGAATCCATAACATTTGAAAGAAAAATTCTACAAACTTTTATGAAGATGAGAATAAATATATACATCCTAATCTTGCACAACGTGAAAAAGGTTCTTATCACATATCATAACACATATCACTCAAGAAGCGTGAATTCATTTGTTATCATGCAATACCTGAAAAACCTTTATCACTATCCTAGTGAACATAATATCCGTCAAAAACATGTAACACTTGAAACAGATGTGGTATCACTACCTTCTAAATCTTGGACATTGTTCGAAAAGTTGCAGGATTCACTGAGGAATTATTTAATATTAGAATGATAATAAAGAAAGTAAACGGTGGCCAGCACGCCCTACTTTCGAACATCACAAGAATTCACTAGTTTCACAATTATTTTTCTAGTCTTGCTTATTGGATGTGTTTGAAGTTCAATCCAGATAACTTGATCAAAATATCGTGACCAGGGCTGCAAAAACGGAACGATAACGTTATCCGGTATCGTTCCGGTATTGTTTTTCAAATGGATTCGGTATCGTTATCGTTCTGGTATCGTTATTTAATATGTTCCGGTATTTTGTATCGTTACCGTTTCGTTATTTGAAATGTTCGGGTATTGGTATCGGTATCGGTACTGGTATTGGTATCGTTATTTTTCAAAAATTATTGAATATGTATTCCAAGTTTTAAACCAACTTTCAAAATTGGAAAAAAATCTGGTCCAGCCTAATAATAATAATGAATGAATTGTAAGCAGTATTATTAATTTTTTTCCATGTGATTACGTTAATCAAATAATAATTATTAATTAATTTAATTGTATTAAATGGCTAAATAAATATAAATGCTTACAGCTATGTCCGGTATTGCTACTATTCTTTTAAAGCATTTTATAAATCATTCACAAAAATAGGTCAGAGCCGTCAGAGGGCCACAAGAGATCATGACAGTTGACACCATTATGAACATAACGCAGACAGCACCTCCAATTATCTGGTATAATAACATTAATAACAAGTAACAACACATCTCAAAATAAATAAACTTTTTAAATTTTGGTGTAAATTGACAATTAATAACAGATAGGTAAGCTCGTTTTAGAAAAAAATATGAAGGTCAATTTTTTTGAAATGATTGTGTTGTTATTAGCGCTGGTGATAAAAACGTCAAGAATGGAAGGAAACGAAGAGATTGGAACAATTTTTGAGGGATAGAAACGAAGGGAACGATACGACTTTGAATGAGCAAAGAGCGTTATATGAATGAAAGGAAATGAAAATCAAAAGATGTAAGCAAGAGGAGATGGGAACGATTCAATTTTTTTTTGCTCTTTTCTCACTGCCCCAAGCTGGTGCTAAGTGCGTCGATGTACATCTACAATTTCACAACATACTACTTGATAATTATAATAATAAGGTACTGATAGTTTCATTTTATTACAATTTCTATATTATAATTAAAATAAGAAAAATATTATTAATAGAAAAATGAAAAAAAATAATAATAATAACGGAAAAATAACGGAAAAAGGTTCCGGTATCGGTATTGTTCTGGTGTCGGTTTTTAAATTTTCTAGTATCTGGTATCGTTTCGTTACCGTTTTTCAATTTTTCCATTATCTGGTACAGGTATCGTTACGTTATTTACCGGAAAATGCCGTTTCGTTACGTTTTTCCGTTCCGTTAAGGTATCGTTTTTGCAGCCCTGATCGTGACAAGTGTTAGCATTGATCTCAACAACAATCTAAATATATTCTAAGTCTACAGAAACAAAAATAGAATTCTTATCATCTATTGAATCTTATAAATTACTCAGAAGGTGAAAACATACCGTAATGTAACAAAACCATAAACACACCAGTTATAATGTGTTGACCCTACAAACTATATGAAAGATGAAAACTATATCCTAATCAATCAAGACCTGAAAAATATTTCCTACGGTCTCTCTATCTCATAAAGTACTCACTACTCAGAGTAATATATTTTTGTATTGAAATTATGCGCATAGTAAAAATATGATTTTTATTATATTTTCGACCTACAAAGTCCTTAACGAATGAAAACACATTTTGAATTCTTTAATAGAGGTGAAATGTCTTCCATTGAACCTATAACCTACAAATTGTTCAAAAATTCAAAAATCATTGACTCAAACCTAAAACTGATCACCAAGGTCTTATCACTAACTGATCCTACAAAACTATACAAAAGGTGTAAATGCATTTCAAGAACCAAAACACTTGCGGAGCGTTTTTTCATCTTATCTGGACAGTTGAACCCTACATAAACCGTTTAAGGTTATGATATATTGCAAATCTACAAGATCTAAAACAACACTCATCTGTTGACCCTGCAAATTACTTAACACTGAAAATACATTACAAAACCCACAGTACCTGATAAATCTTTTCCATTGTCTTCTGCATCTACAAACTGAATTATTAATTCTAACCCATCCGAGTTAAGCTTTTTGCTTTCTACTAACACAACAAGGAATATCTTATATGATCTTCTAATGCTCACTCTTAGCTTTATATTTTAAGGTAATCAGGAGAATAGTTGCTTGTGTTAAGAAAAATATATTAAATCAATCAAATGTGAGATAATGAACTGTGTGAATTGAAATTTCATCAGCGTTTTCACTTGACTGAAATGTATAAATATTCTTGTAACATTTTATTCATTTATCTTAGCACCAATACTTGACTATTATTATACTCACTAGTGAGGCTGAAAATGTAATAAAAATTCAACTTGCCATCTGTTCATATTCAAAAAAGATTTGATATCAGTTATATTAAAAAAACTATATATCATAACTGAAGGAAAAAACTTCCGGCAATGGTAGAAGAAATGAACTTCACGATTCGTTCTGTTCTGTGCGTGTATTTCATTCGTTACATCCTCTCAATCATATTCTGAGTATCGCATCATTTTCGAGCTCACGTTGACGGGAAAAAGAAATCACAAAGTTTATTCATCACTACAAAAGTCGATTTGGTTGTTTTCAAAAATCTACGCCTTTTAGTCGGCGCTGAAGTTTATTTTCCCATCGCACGTAAACAAACAACCTCGTTAAATGATTTAGTAAATATTTTGATAAATAACTAGCCGCTTTTCGCAGGCAAGAAAACATGGCGTTTTTTTTCTCTCCTCTTTCATTTCTATCGTTTTATCTCGTTGGGACGTTCGTCGTCACCTCACGGTTCGCGATTCGCGACTAGATACGGTGAATTTCGCCAATACTAACGTACACGATTCACGCCACCGATGTTGGTCGCCACTTCCATACACAATGGTAACAATGGAACTCACTGACGGAAAGTAGGGTTCGGTAACAAGTGTCGTTTTTATCAATAGGTAGACGGCGCTTAGGGATCGAACCCCAGAATAAGGGTCAGTAGTGTCCGCATATCAGAAGTAAGAAGATCAGTTGAGAAAATCATTGAAACAAAAAATTAAAATATTTTATGTGTGACGGGTAACAACGATGGACAAAAAGGGGTGGGTTTTCTTTTCAAAGGCAAATTAAAAGAAAATTTTTTGGAATTAAAGGGCCTTTCAGATAGAGTAGTAATGATCAAATTTAATATAGGAAACAAGAAATCATTGTGCCTAATACAAATATATGCCCCCACCTCAGCAGCAAACGATCAAGAACACGAAATTTTCACCACAACATTACAAGAAGCTAGACTTTAAAAATCAGCTATTCATAATGGGTGACTTCAATAGCCAAATTAGCGATCGAGAAATCGATGAATATGAATTAATAGGGAAATACTCAAATTTTATCAAGAAAATCAAATGAAAATAGTAAACACATTTTTCAAACAGAGAAAAGGTCTTAGATAGACGTGAATTCCCCAAACCAAGAATATAAAAATCAAATTGACTACATTTTGTCACGATAAACTGCAACAAGATCAAAAATTTTACAACAATGACAAACTTCCGATTTTTTTTTCGACCACAGACTAATAAAATGCGAAATAACAGTTACAGGGTGGGGATATCCTTACTCTAGCAGTAAAAACAAAAATCAAATTAAAAAAATTAGCGCGTTAAAGGGTAATTTCTACGGAACAAAATAGGAACTAATAAATGATATGATAAACCCCCACTCAACTAACGATATAGAACTTGAACTTTCCCAACATATCAAATATAATAAAAAAAAGCATCACACATATCGGAATCAAAAAATCGAAACGAGCAACAAAAAAATCTCTTCCAGCAGATTTAATCGGCCTAATAAACAAAAGAAACAAATTGAGGAATAAATGTAAAAAATCAATAACCGATAAATTAGAACTAAACATTTTTGCAAAAATGTCAAAATTGCAATGGCGTCGCCAGGATTAAAAATTGGGGGGAGGGCACAAAAGGGGCCAAGAATTTAAGATTTTAGTCTTCTCTATTATATAAAATATGTGTTTTTTTGGAGGGGGTCTAATAATTTTTTTATATGAAAATCGTACAAGGGTTGATAAAAACAAATTTATGTATTTTCTCAAACTTGAAAAACATAAGTAACTGGATATGGTAACTCGAGGTATTAGAGGTAGACAAAGATAGTACGCTGAACAAAGCTTAAGAAGTTTCACTATTGATACAATGCATGTGTTTATTTCATTAACACAATGTACATCAACATCTGCTGGCTGAAGATGAGCAATTGTACATACCTAATACGATCATATTCGTTTGGTTGAAACTGATGTTTCTCTTACTAATTGTGATTAATTTCTATTGCAACTTTTAGAGCCATAGTCAATAGTGGTGTATTTCAATGGCTTACTCATAAGTCATGACATAATATTCATAATGTAATACATTACCATTTCGGTATTTCAAGTGTTTTTTTCAATAGTTCATTGATAATTACGTGAGTTTATGAAGCCCGGATTAGAAATAAACATTCGCAA
>CM019755.1:10727329-10780733 GCA_009761765.1 Phenacoccus solenopsis | reverse complement strand
AACTGAATATTGCTGACGACATTGAAATCTGTAGGTATATTAGGATAGCACTTAAAAAGCGAAGTTGGAAATTTTTTGCTCACTAGATTAAGAATATTTGTTGGGCTTGTAAGTGACCCCTTAAAAGTTTCAGCTCTCCAAAAAAATTCACACTCATGGTTACTTGAGCCTGAAATTTCCTAATAAGAATAACATGAATATTTAAGGTGATAGAGATGACGTAAACTCAGATCCATTCAAAAAACTCGGATTTTTGAGAAACCAAACTGGTTGAAAAATAATCAAAATTCACTATTTTATGAAGCAAAAAATAGTTGTTTGTTATTTTATAACAGTGTAGTCCAAATTGCAATTTTAATGCACCAAAAAAGTAACATAAGACCTTTCAGTACGAAATTAAACGAAATATTTCTTGTGAAATCGGTGTTCTGTTCATGATTAAACCTTTTTCCTGGTACTGTAGTGAGCATTTACTAGACAAAATCGGGCTTAACATCTAATTTAAGACCTTTTACTTCATAACTTTTCAGAATTGATCGATCAAATCCCTATATTATTACACAACTTAATCAAACTATGGAAATGTATAAAAGAGATTATGGTTGACTAATGAATAGATATTTCAATGATATTGAATATTGTCCTTCAAAAAAAAGCATAAGGATGCCCAGAGAGGTGAAACTTTGCGCATAAATATGCACATGATATCGAGGCGATTTTTTGAGACTAACACAACATGTTGTCTCGCTTATAAAGTCACTACTAAGGAACCAATATAAAGCACGTCAAAAAAATCCCACCTAAACACAGGTGTACATACTCATAGTAGCAGCGCTTCGCGCTGCATGCTGGGGGCTCCGCCCCCAGACCCCCGTTAGTCGCTCGCTTTTACTAATACCCAATTTAAGCACATACCAAAGTCAGTCACTGGGGTTTTGACTAGTGGTGGTAAAAGCTCATTAATTGAGCTACAAGTTGCCATCAACCCCATTCGTTCACACACCTTTGCACACTTTTTATGAGGGCTCGAGTTAGGTAGTTCAAATTCGAAAAAATTAAAAAACCATTTTTAACGGTCATTTCAGGGGTCATTGAACTCGTTCACTGGGGTTTCGACTAGTGGTGGTAAAATCATTACTGGAGCTACAAGTTGCCATCAACCCCATTCGTTCACACACCTTTGCACATTTTCTACAGGGATCTAGTTAGTGGGTAGATATACAATTTTGTACAAAAGCGATCACAGTAAGCTTTAACCACATACCAAAGTCAGTCACTGGGGTTTTGACTAGGGTGGTAAAAGCTCATTAATGGAGCTACAAGTTGCCATCAACCCATTCGTTCACACACCTTTGCACATTTTCTACAGAGGATGTAGTAAGCGCGTATAGGTAATTTATATGTATATGAGCTTTACTAATACCATTTAAGCACATACCAAAGTCAGTCACTGGGGTTTTGACTAGTGGTGGTGAAAAGCTCATTAATGGAGCTACAAGTTGCCATCAACCCATTCGTTCACACACCTTTCACACTTTTTATGAGGGCACGAGTTAGGTACTTGGAATTTGAAAAATTTTAAAATCGATTTTTAATGGTAATTTAAGGGGTCACTGAACTCGTCACTGGGGTTTTGACTAGTGGTGGTAAAAGCTCATTAATGGAGCTACAAGTTGCCATCAACCCCATTCGTTCACACACCTTTCCACACTTTTTATGAGGGCTCGAGTTAGACACTTGAATTTGAAAAAATTTTCAAAATCGATTTTTAATGTAATTTATGGGGTCATGAACTCGTTCACTGGGTTTTGACTAGTGGTGGTAAAAGCTCATTAATGGAGCTACAAGTTGCCATCAACCCCATTCGTTCACACACCTTTGCACATTTTCTACAGGGGATAGTTAGTGGGTAAATATACAATTTTGTACAAAAGCGTTACTATAAGCTTTAAGCACATACCAAAGTCAGTCACTGGGGTTTTGACTAGTGGTGGTAAAAGCTCATTAATGGAGCTACAAGTTGCCATCAACCCCATTCGTTCACACACCTTTCCACTTTTTATGGGGCTCGAGTTAGGTACTTCGAATTCGAAAAAATTAAAAACCATTTTTAACGGTCATTTTAGGGGTCATTGAACTCGTTCACTGAGGTTTTGACTAGTGGTGGTAAAAGCTCATTACTGGAGCCACAAGTTGCCATCAACCCCATTCGTTCACACACCTTTGCACATTTTCTACAGAGGATGTAGTAAGCGTGTATAGGTAATTTATATGTATATGAGCTATTACTAATACCCAATTTAAGCACATACCAAAGTCAGTCACTGGGGTTTTGACTAGTGGTGGTAAAGCTCATTAATGGAGCTACAAGTTGCCATCAACCCCATTCGTTCACACACCTTTGCACACTTTTTATGAGGGCACGAGTTAGGTACTTGAATTTGAAAAAATTTTCAAAATCGATTTTTAATGGTAATTTAAGGGGTCACTGAACTCGTTCACTGGGGTTTTGACTGGTGGTGGTAAAAGCTCATTACTGGAGCTACAAGTTGCCATCAACCCCATTCGTTCACACACCTTTGCACATTTTCTACAGAGGATGTAGTAAGCGCGTATAGGTAGTTTATATGTATATGAGCGATTACTAATACCCAATTTAAGCACATACCAAAGTCAGTCACTGGGGTTTTGACTAGAGGTGGTAAAAGCTCATTAATGGAGCTACAAGTTGCCATCAACCCCATTCGTTCACACACCTTTCCACCCTTTTTATGAGGGCTCGAGTTAGACACTTGAATTTGAAAAAATTTTCAAAATCGATTTTTAATGGTAATTTAAGAGGTCATTGAACTCGTTCACTGGGGATTCGACTAGTGGTGGTGAATCCTCATCACTATAGCTACAAGTTGCCGTCAACCCCATTCGTTCACACACCTTTGCACATTTTCTACAGGGGATCTAGTTAGTGGGTAGATATACAATTTTGTAGAAAAGCGATCACTAGTAAGCTTTAACCACATACCAAAGTCAGTCACTGGGGTTTTGACTAGAGGTGGTAAAAGCTCATTAATGGAGCTACAAGTTGCCATCAACCCCATTCGTTCACACACCTTTGCACATTTTCTACAGAGGATGTAGTAAGCGCGTATAGGTAATTTATATGCATATGAGCTATTACTAATACCCAATTTAAGCATACCAAAGTCAGTCACTGGGGTTTTGACTAGTGGTGGTGAAAGCTCACTACTGGAGCTACAAGTTGCCATCAACCCCATTCGTTCACACACCTTTCCACACTTTTTATGAGGGCACGAGTTAGGTACTTGGAATTAGAAAAAATTTTCAAAATCGATTTTTAATGGTAATTTAAGGGGTCACTGAACTCGTTCACTGGGGTTTTGACTAGTGGTGGTGAATCCTCATCACTATAGCTACAAGTTGCCGTCAACCCCATTCGTTCACACACCTTTGCACATTTTCTACAGGGGATCTAGTTAGTGGGTAGATATACAATTTTGTACAAAAGCGATCACTAGTAAGCTTTAACCACATACCAAAGTCAGTCACTGGGGTTTTGACTAGAGGTGGTAAAAGCTCATTAATGGAGCTACAAGTTGCCATCAACCCCATTCGTTCACACACCTTTGCACACTTTTTATGGAGGCTCAAGTTAGGTAGTTCAAATTCGAAAAAATTAAAAAACCATTTTTAACGGTCATTTCAGGGGTCATTGAACTCGTTCACTGGGGTTTTGACTAGTGGTGGTAAAAGCTCATTACTGGAGCTACACGTTGCCATCAACCCCATTCATTCACACACCTTTGCACACTTTTTATGAGGGCACGAGTTAGGTACTTGGAATTTGAAAAAATTTTCAAAATCGATTTTTAATGGTAATTTAAGGGGTCACTGAACTCGTTCACTGGGGTTTTGACTAGTGGTGGTAAAAGCTCATTACTGGAGCTACAAGTTGCCATCAACCCCATTCGTTCACACACCTTTGCACATTTTCTACAGAGGATGTAGTAAGCGCGTATAGGTAGTTTATATGTATATGAGCTATTACTAATACCCAATTTAAGCACATACCAAAGTCAGTCACTGGGGTTTTGACTAGTGGTGGTGAAAGCTCACTACTGGAGCTACAAGTTGCCATCAACCCCATTCGTTCACACACCTTTCCACACTTTTTATGAGGGCTCGAGTTAGACACTTAAATTTGAAAAAATTTTCAAAATCGATTTTTAATGGTAATTTAAGGGGTCACTGAACTCGTTCACTGGGGTTTTGACTAGTGGTGGTGAATCCTCATCACTATAGCTACAAGTTGCCGTCAACCCCATTCGTTCACACACCTTTGCACATTTTCTACAGGGGATCTAGTTAGTGGGTAGATATACAATTTTGTAGAAAAGCGATCACTAGTAAGCTTTAACCACATACCAAAGTCAGTCACTGGGGTTTTGACTAGAGGTGGTAAAAGCTCATTAATGGAGCTACAAGTTGCCATCAACCCCATTCGTTCACACACCTTTGCACATTTTCTACAGAGGATGTAGTAAGCGCGTATAGGTAATTTATATGCATATGAGCTATTACTAATACCCAATTTAAGCACATACCAAAGTCAGTCACTGGGGTTTTGACTAGTGGTGGTGAAAGCTCACTACTGGAGCTACAAGTTGCCATCAACCCCATTCGTTCACACACCTTTCCACACTTTTTATGAGGGCACGAGTTAGGTACTTGGAATTAGAAAAAATTTTCAAAATCGATTTTTAATGGTAATTTAAGGGGTCACTGAACTCGTTCACTGGGGTTTTGACTAGTGGTGGTGAATCCTCATCACTATAGCTACAAGTTGCCGTCAACCCATTCGTTCACACACCTTTGCACATTTTCTACAGGGGATCTAGTTAGTGGGTAGATATACAATTTTGTACAAAAGCGATCACTAGTAAGCTTTAACCACATACCAAAGTCAGTCACTGGGGTTTTGACTAGAGGTGGTAAAAGCTCATTAATGGAGCTACAAGTTG
The DNA here is from genome assembly GCA_009761765.1 of Phenacoccus solenopsis. Classification (NCBI taxonomy): domain Eukaryota; kingdom Metazoa; phylum Arthropoda; class Insecta; order Hemiptera; family Pseudococcidae; genus Phenacoccus; species Phenacoccus solenopsis. The sequence continues at coordinate 10,775,694 of CM019755.1, read as the reverse complement.
CCATCAACCCCATTCGTTCACACACCTTTGCACATTTTCTACAGAGGATGTAGTAAGCGCGTATAGGTAATTTATATGTATATGAGCTATTACTAATACCCAATTTAAGCACATACCAAAGTCAGTCACTGGGGTTTTGACTAGTGGTGGTAAAAGCTCATTAATGGAGCTACAAGTTGCCATCAACCCCATTCGTTCACACACCTTTCCACACTTTTTATGAGGGCTCGAGTTAGACACTTGAATTTGAAAAAATTTTCAAAATCGATTTTTAATGGTAATTTAAGAGGTCATTGAACTCGTTCACTGGGGATTCGACTAGTGGTGGTGAATCCTCATCACTATAGCTACAAGTTGCCGTCAACCCCATTCGTTCACACACCTTTGCACATTTTCTACAGGGGATCTAGTTAGTGGGTAGATATACAATTTTGTACAAAAGCGATCACTAGTAAGCTTTAACCACATACCAAAGTCAGTCACTGGGGTTTTGACTAGAGGTGGTAAAAGCTCATTAATGGAGCTACAAGTTGCCATCAACCCCATTCGTTCACACACCTTTGCACACTTTTTATGGAGGCTCAGTTAGGTAGTTCAAATTCGAAAAAATTAAAAAACCATTTTTAACGGTCATTTCAGGGGTCATTGAACTCGTTCACTGGGGTTTTGACTAGTGGTGGTAAAAGCTCATTACTGGAGCTACACGTTGCCATCAACCCCATTCATTCACACACCTTTGCACACTTTTTATGAGGGCACGAGTTAGGTACTTGGAATTTGAAAAAATTTTCAAAATCGATTTTTAATGGTAATTTAAGGGGTCACTGAACTCGTTCACTGGGGTTTTGACTAGTGGTGGTAAAAGCTCATTACTGGAGCTACAAGTTGCCATCAACCCCATTCGTTCACACACCTTTGCACATTTTCTACAGAGGATGTAGTAAGCGCGTATAGGTAGTTTATATGTATATGAGCTATTACTAATACCCAATTTAAGCACATACCAAAGTCAGTCACTGGGGTTTTGACTAGTGGTGGTGAAAGCTCACTACTGGAGCTACAAGTTGCCATCAACCCCATTCGTTCACACACCTTTCCACACTTTTTATGAGGGCTCGAGTTAGACACTTAAATTTGAAAAAATTTTCAAAATCGATTTTTAATGGTAATTTAAGGGGTCACTGAACTCGTTCACTGGGGTTTTGACTAGTGGTGGTAAAAGCTCATTAATGGAGCTACAAGTTGCCATCAACCCCATTCGTTCACACACCTTTCCACATTTTCTACAGGGGATGTAGTTAGCGGGTAAATATACAATTTTGTACAAAAGCGATTACTTGTAGGCCGTTTAACCACATACCGAAGTCAGTCACTGGGGTTTTGACTAGTGGCGGTAAAAGCTCATTAATGGAGCTACAAGTTGCCATCAACCCCATTCGTTCACACACCTTTGCACACTTTGTATGGGGGCTCGAGTTAGGTAGTTCAAATTCGAAAAAATTAAAAAACCATTTTTAACGGTCATTTCAGGGGTCATTGAACTCGTTCACTGGGATTTCGACTACTGGTGGTAAAAGCTCATTAATGGAGCTACAAGTTGCCATCAACCCCATTCGTTCCCACACTTTTCCACACTGTCTACCGAGGATGTAGTTAGAGTTTATGTATATGTACATATTCAAAAGCGATTACTAGTATTGCATTTAAGCACGTAGCAAAATCATTTGCTTTGGTTTTTACTTATAGTGGTGAAAGCTCATTAATGTGGGTGGATAGCACTTTCTTACTATCTTACCAAATGCTTTTTATCAGTGCATATGTTCAACATATCTTTATTTACATCTTTATGGTGTTTCTCTGCTCAATAGTTCATTCCTCTTGTTATATTTTATACTTTTTATATTTTGTTCTATAAATACACATTGTTTCATACCATATATTATGATTTTATTGATCTTAATTCTTCTCAACTCCATAATTATTCATAACAAACGATAAAACACTGAAAAACATTTATTGTGTTGAAGAAGTTGCCTATGCGCAAAACGCCTTGTTTTCAATGTTGCTTGGTTTTGCTCATATGTTTGAACGTCTTCATGTGTGCATGTGTAGTGGTGCGGTAAAGTGAATCTGTACCCCAGGTTCATATCTATCTTCCCGCACATTCAAAAATGCAAGAATATATTCTTTTTTGAGAATATTCTCATCCCATCCCTACTACTAACCGACTCTGTGTAATAGATTAATAGTGCTATACGCTGTCGAATAATTTCTCGGCCAAAGATTGCTGCTGGATTTACAAAATGGAAAAAACTGAAAGATACCCTTTGCTTTCAAGTCTCAACCCCAACTTGATAAAAAATAAGAAATATATTACTTCTTTAATTTTGCAAAAAATTATTTTCATATTTTTACAATTACAAAAAATGGAACGTAAACCTAATCATTACTAAAAAAAGAAATCGGAAAAAGAAAGCCTCTACGCTTCGTTCTTCAAACCCTGAACTTGATATTAAGGTGGTGCTTCGGAAAATAAGTAGGTAATATCGAAAAAGTTGATTTTAAAATAAAGAAATGAAAAAATTGAAAAAATAAATGCTAAATGCCTTCAAACAAAGTCTCTAAAACAATATATTATAATTTCAAATCATTTCGTTGCGTTATTTTTGAAAAAAACACTGCTAATGAAAATTATATCCTATTTTCATTGGCAGTGTTTTTCTCAAAAATAACGCAACGAAATAATTTGAAATTATAATATATTGTTTTAGAGACTTTGTTTGAAGGCATTTAGCATTTATTTTTACAATTTTTTCATTTTTTTACTAAAAAAAAAAACTTTTTTAGTTTTTTGCATTCACCAACTTATTTTCCGAAGCACCACCTTAAATGAAATATAATGAAATTGATACATTTTGTATTTTCAATGTTGAACGCACTGCGTTACAATCCGAGCGACCAGGTCGCGCAACTGGTCTAGGTTACTTTTTTTTTCTCGAGACTCAGTAATAATCGTGATTTTTTCTTCCAAAGTTTAAAGCGTCGGATATAATGGCACTGAATTTTTCACAGAAAAAGTTGAACCTGTGTTTTTTTATGGAACCGTTTATAATAGCCAGTGAATCAGGCAATGAAAGATTCACTGGGTTTCAGTGAAAAGTTGAAATATTTCAACTTTTCACTGAATTTCTACAGTGTCAAACATTTGTTTGTTCACGTTACTCTGTTATCACTTTGAAGTAATGGGGATTTTTTGGATAGTTCTAGCCATTCCGTGAAAATTTCATTGACACAGTCAGTGCCATTATAACCGGCTCCTAAAACAAAAAAAACACTTCTTTACCAACCCTGTGGAATAGTCATTCAAAGAAAGTAAATTTTATTATTGGCCCGTACTGAGTGACGTCACTATGATTTCCAAATTTAATGCTGCCTCTATCCGAATAAGAACAACGACAAGTATTTTATTTACATTCCTGTTTTTCGAAAACAAAACAACGTGCAAGTCAAGTCGTGGTGTGAGGCAAGTTGAACTTGACGGATTGATGAATTTTTCTCTTTTTACCCATTAATTTCAGCCTCAGTTATCGTACTTTAAATTCAACATGGAAGAAGAAGCGAAACTAGAAAAATTGTCATACAAAGACAAGCTGAAATTCGCAAACGCTATATCGAAACCAATGGCACCGAAAGGAACAACCAAAAGACTTCTCAAATTGATAAGAAAAGGTAAATCAGGCTTGGTCATTATAATTATACTCTTAAATCCTTCGTAATTCAATTTTATTTTTGTTTTCGATACTTCATTTTGGTAATTATGTTTGTTTCGTTAGCTGCCGAAAGTAAAAGTTTACGAGTTGGATTAAAGGATGTACAAAAACAAATCAGAAGAGGCGAAAAAGGGTAATGATTCTTTTACTGTATATTTTCAAACTCGTGTTGATTCATCTAACAAGATTTCCTTTGATGTTGCAGAATCGTAATCTTTGGCGCCGACGTTACTCCAATTGACATTATGTGTCATATGCCGGCTATCTGTGAAGAAAAAGAAATACCTTATTGTTACACGCCATCGAGAGAAGATATCGGTCATGCTGCTGGATTACACCGTACAGCTGTTATGGTTTTAGTAAAGTGCAGTTCCGGCTACCAAGAATTATTTGATGAATGTAAACAAGAAATTGAACATCTACCTGTACCGATGTGACTTTATCCTTAAAAATTAGGTTTTGTAATTATTAATAAATTTTTTTATCTTATTTACCTTTTCTTTATATTTTTTAAAAACTTAATTTTGTTCTATACAAAGACTAAAAAAGTATATTTCAATGAAAAAACTACCAATACGTGAACAAAAAAAATATAATAAGAGAAAAACTTACAATCAAAATGTGAGCTATAACTATGTAATTAAAAAGGAGAAAAGTGAATAATAAAATGTAAAATGATAAACTTACAAAATTCAATATAAATAGTATGATATAAATTTAAGAAAAAAAAAGATCTTATTCGTTGTAACAAATAACTGATATAAAAACAACATGTGATACTAAAATGAAGGAACGTAGCTACCTCTAACTACTATATGATTTTGACCAGTGCAAGATTAACGACCTGAAAAGTTGATTTTTTAAAATTTATTCCATGTTGTTACTTTATTATATCATGACGACTATGATGAAAAGCAAAATTAGAACAGCTAAAACTATTAGGGCAGCTACGTATTGCGGTGGTTGTCATCTGATTTTCCAAGTGACTGTAACAGCAGGTTCGTTATGATCAGGACTAGTCTTATCATTGCTGTTTCCACCGAAGCATAAACAACGACTGTTGGAAGATCCGCGTTTGAATAGTAACTTATCTTCTTTTTGCCGTTCGTTAATTCGTTTTAGATAATAATCCGAGTCTTTCAAGTACCTGTACAAATGTTAGATTTGATGAATAGTCTAAAAAAAAAAAATAGATATACATATGACTGAAAAATTTGGAACAGCTATTTACCACACAGGTGGCCATCGATGTTCCATCAGGTACTCTTGATTTTCGGGATGAAGACTCTTCAACAATTTTGGCGACATTTTACATAATTTATTATAATTGACGCATAAATAAATCATACACCAGTCCGCTAACTGATCAGCGTTATGTAACTGAAAAAAGTTGAGACTGTAGAAATTGCTATTATCTATTTATTCGATAGAAAAATTGTTAAAAAATTTTACTTTGCATGTTTCCAGTAACCTCAGACATGGTTGTATTACGTCCGAATTTTCAGTCGCCGAAAACCTATTCAATTCATCGATCACAGCTTTTTCTACTAAATTAATTAACCTAGTTAGACACAAACGATTAGCTAATTCAATGAGATCAAGACATCGCGTCGATGATATTGGTTTAATATCATCTGTGTATAGAAATGTCAATAGATGATAAAAAGTGTCCGCGTAAACTCCAGGGAAAAACACCTGTCAAATAAAAGAAAAAAAAAAGATTAAACTAATGAACCATAAATTTTTAAACAAAACTGCACTCAATATGAACTCACAACTTTGGCACTTTTTTCTTTAAAATTGCCCGAAAACATAGCGCGCATGACATCGCATCTGGCTGAAAGAAGAGCCCGGTGGGCAGCGAAAATGCCGTCGTCGAGTTGAAATATTATATCGGTGAATAAATTATCTTCTAAACAAATTTTGGCTAATCTTTCACGAAATCTCTACATACATTGAAAAAACTCGATATTAATTTCAATTTCACGAATTACCGGTAATAATCTAGTATGATTTGTTGAAACGTACTTGCTTATATCGTTGTTTTAATTCAACATTTAAATATTCATCTTTGGATAGAATGTTATTCACATAAGCAAGTAAATCATTCAACTCCATGAATTCTGCTGCTTGCCTTAAATCCTATAAACGTGTGAAACGAATAAAAATAAAAATATCTACCCAATTTATTTCATTTGGATTATTTGAAAAAAAAAAAAATTGTTCATGGAGTTAAATCATTTCAAAATTCAAATTCATTCAACCTGTAAATTTATGTGGTTTGTATCTAAATTTCCTGTATAAAGAAATTGCAAACACTGAATCATGGCATTCGGTGTAACTAATTTGCTGACTACGACGATGGTGTGCTGGCAGTTTTCAATTTCACAATTACTACTCGACATATTGCACTGAAATTAAAATTATTAATGTTATTATATTATTCAGTTTTCTAGGCTTTTTCGATAAAAAAAAATTATTTTAAATTTATCAACTTACCTCGGTTTTAATAGTTAAAAATACTGGATGATTTAGTTCTTTTTTAAAAATGTGCGATTTAATATTTGAATTTTCAGCATTATTACTAGGTATTTGATTGTTCAAATATTTCGTCACTGGTTCCTGTAATCTGAAAGCACAAATAAGTCAAGTAAGTGGGTGCAAACACATGAAATGCTATTTAAAGAAAATAAGAATAAAAATAGTAAATAAAAAAAATTACTATCAAGATGTGAAATTTTTTTTAGAAGTATCCAGTCCTAATTTATTCATAAAGGTTTTAGTTGAAAAACACGAATCAACAAACTAATTTATTTTACTATCTAATAAAATATTGTTTTTTCAGCAAAGAAAATATTTAATTTTTGACTTAAAAAAAAAAAAAAAAATGATGGGCTCATTCATTGCAGGATAAAATTTTATCAATAATTGAGAGTGGGTATATGAGGGGAAACAAAAAACTCATTTTTCATTAGCAATATGAAATAAAACGAAATTAAATGTGCGTATGTTACACTTTTAATTGAATAAGCAAAATTTTAACTATCTATGTTCCTAACTTTATTCGTCTATTCAATAAATAATGGCTCAAAGAAATATAGGCACAGGTACACTGAACGTCTTGAAATAATCCTTTTGGAATACAATTTCTCCAACAAGAGAAAACAATGAATTTGTGATATACCTTTCACTTTCAAAGGATAGATTCGTTTCTAATTTTTTGTAAACGAACTTACTGTCGAATGGATGAGGCAGCTCTAGGCATAACGCTTAAGCATCAATAAAGAGTATATTTCTTAAAATTATGTTAATTTAACATGACTGTTATCTCATTATTAGTGGAAAACGTTATTCAAGGAATTACATGAATATAAATGCAAATCAGGTTAAATTTCCAAAAGCCATTCTAAAAATGCTATTTCCTCTCTAATTTTGCGATTGATCTACAAAACGATATTCATCAGAAATATGAAAATTATTTTATTGAGAGTAATAAAACCCTTAAAATAACACAAGACAACGGCAACAGATCAAAAATTTACCAAATTTGTCTTATTCTGTCCTGTAAACATCTTCTACTATAGTATTGTACATTGTTCTGTTTATTTATGCAAAATAATCTCTTCATGATTCATCAATCCATCACTCATAGAAAATAAGAACCTACTTTTCACATACAGTATTTTGATTTTTTCATCGTAATAATGAATAAATAATCGAAATAATGAAATGATTATGTGGTTCTGATTAAGTGAATTATAATAAATACAATTTTCACTTTGTTTCATTTTCATTTTTGGAGAAAAAACAGTTTGATTTTTCATTTTCAAGAATAGTCTTTGCCATTTTTTCACCTATCTGATCTAGTGATCCTACCTACCTACAGTAAAAATTTGGAAGATGAACGCAAAAGAAAATTCTACCTCTACGTATTTTCTTCGTTGTAAACTCAAATTCAATCCTCGTCTTACCGTTTTTCTTTTCTTTCAACTTACGACTTTTCGCGCGAATCTTAGAACAGAAGAACTGCTGTATTCGCCATTTTATATCAAATACCCTTTGTTGTGCGTATGGTAAAGACCTCATGCTGTACGGTTTAAGGAGCATTTCGTGTTTTTAGAAAATTAACGTGTTGAATGTGTTTCATCAACAAAATGAAAGGTAAATTTCACATTCTTTTTATAAGCGGTGTAGACTTACTTTGTAATTTTTTCATTTAAAAGCAAATATTCGGTATCGTCATTGAATTCGGCGAGGGTTGCTTCTCCGAAATTCGTTAACTGTCGGAATTAAAAATTGATGAAAAAGTTTAAATTTCTTTACCACTAAACGATTCTAAGTATACGTACAATGCTAGACTCGCTGGCGCTTCTTTCCACATCAATATTTGTTTCGTTTATTTCGATACGGAACAATTGTTGAAAAACGTGAGAAGCGGCAGCTAAAATAAATTTGTGAGCGGCAATACCGATATTGTTTACAATAAACACTACATCCGCGTGTTGTTTTTCATTATATAACCATAGAATGTTTTCCTCGTAGGTTGACAACAGAACTTGCGCCGGAGGTGGAATCGGTTTCGGAGGGCAGTATGGAGACTACGAATACAAACATCTCAATTGAAACAAAGGTATTTTTACACTTTCATAAGTGAATCTATAGCGATGAATTACTTGTAACAAAGGTCGTTGAACTTTTTTCAGATTCGTCATCCAGAAACGTTGATTCTTTCTGGAGATTAACGCAGCTCTGATAGCATTTTCGAACACTTCGTTCACACCGTAATATGTGAGTACACTAGTTTCGTAATAACTGACGCCAAATTCTCGAGCTACAGCTCTTGCTTCGTCGGGCATCACTAAATCACTTTTTCTAATAGGCCTAGTGTTTAAAAATTTAAAAGTAACTTAATCTCGAGCTCTTCGTAGTACATTCATGAGTTATCGAGCAAATATTACCTTATGAATGGACTGCGATCTCTGAAAAAGCTCAAATATGTTTCATCTCTATACATGTATCGTAAATCGCTTTTACACCCGACAAGTAATATAGGCGTTTGTGGACAAAATTGTCGTATTTCAGGAAACCATGTGGCCTTGCAATTACGCAAAGATACATGACTTGTGACAGAAAAACATAGCAGTACGACATCCGATCTAGGAAACGCACAATAGTTAGAGTAATTTTCTGGTTTTATGTATTTTAGGCAGAGCCTATATGTTTTCACCTTCCATACGCGAATCTCCGGTCCTTCTCGTGATCACCGAAAGTATCCCAGAGTCGTAGCGAGACGTTTACACCATCTACAACCTCCCACGAGCGTTCGAGCACCTGAATAAAAACATCGTGAGTAGAATAACATTTTCAACTTTATCGTAATCTTTATGGCAAGGCAAAATAGAACTGAAAGTGCTGAAATGTGTGTATTTAGAATTCTGCAAAACACGTAAGATTTCAAGTTTGATTTTGAAAATTTTTTCTCAATTTGAAACATATAAGAATTGATTTTTGTCGTGGAATGCTTACTTTATAGAAATTTCAAATCATTCATTCAAATTTTTTATTCCATTTTGACATTTTTTTGTTTATTCATTCATTTCCAAAAGTTTATGAAGTTTTCAGTCTACCTAATCATGTAGGCTTATAGGCTAGTGTTGGAAATTTTTAATAATGGAAAAAATTACGATAGATATTTTTACTCTTCTTTACTTTTCCAAAAGAATCAAAAATTTGTAGATGTAATTCAGTATAGGTATCTTATTCAAAGACATTTTAATGAATGGACAAATTTTTTCATATTATGATTATGAAAGAAACTCACAAAATATATTTGTCATTTTCACTACTCATCAAAGTCCCGTCATTACTTATTCTTTCCCATCTTTAGTCTTTTCAACCTCACATGCACGCATCTCTAGCCATTAGGCTGTTTAATGTTGGATTCTTTTTCAGAATCAAAGAACCAAAACCTTTTCATATTTGAATGAATTTTTCTTTCAATCGCATTTGCTATTTTGATTCAGTAGTTTATAATTTTTTTTGGTTAAAAAATGTATTAAATATTATTTCAATTTGGGTAAATGAATGATTTTTTGGTTTCAAGAGTTATATTTTGATTAACCGAACAAAAAATTTGAAACCTAATTTTTTTCAAATTCAGGGGTTCAAAATCTTTACAAGTTTTTGTTTTTTTTAGTTTTTTTTTTTTTTTTTTTTTTTAATTTGAAAGTTGTTTATTTTTTTTATATATATATAAAAAAAAAATACATAATTATTTCAATTTGGATAAATGGATGATTTTTTGGTCTCTAGGTGTTATATTTCGAACAATCCAATAAAAATTTTATTCAGATTAATTTTGAAAATTGTTAGTTTATTTTACTTCCTTCAAATATGTAACTCAATTCAAAGAAATAGGTACTAAGTATTTGCATTTATTTTTAAATTATTTTTACAAAAAAAAAAAAAAAATTTTCAATGTTTACCTATTAGGAAAAAAAAGAAAGCGCATAATTAAAAGAGCATTTTTAAAAGTGTACGACTTGCTAATCCTAATACCTCTTAAATTGTTGTCAAGGTTTCAGATGCACAGCGGTAAAACGAACCCAGTTGCGACATGAAAAAAACAAACCACCCTATTTCACTTGCCCGAGCCTGTAAAGTAAAAGGTCGCTGAACTCCAAATAGAAATTTTTTGTAATTTTTGATTTCTAAGATGCTATTTTTTGATTTCAACTTTGAACCTCTCACTATTTCGAATGATAATCATTTTCATTGGTTACCAATTCGTCTGCATGCAATATATTACATGATGCAAAATTAAGTACGTACCCAAAATACGTATGTACGTAAAAATACATTCTCCTATATGAATTTAATTTTACTCGCAATTTTAAAAATGAGAACATCATCTCATATTCAAGCAACTTTCGCAAAACAAATACGTAAATCGTCTACTTTGCCTTGCCTTAGTAAGTTAGTAATCCTCCGCTGTACAACTTACATCTTTACACATACGATACTGATCAATGGCCCAAACTGTCGGAACATGTGTATTCAGTAACTGCGACAGCGATAAGCGTTTGTTACACGCTCGAGCGCAAATTAATCTAGTCTTACCGACTGCGGTATCGCCTACCACCACGCATTTCACCAATTCTTGATGAGGCTGTTCGTTATCTATCATAACTAAAGGCTCCACTATACTTTGCGACGCTGCAACATAACATTAAATTTACCTTATTAATGCGCGATAAAAATTTCCATCGTATCGAGATTACCTATACCCAAGGACGTGTAATGGCACTGTGACATTAACCAAGTTATATCTGTTATCCCTATAGACCTTTGGAAACAATGGCACGCGAGATTGCTATTTTCTTTACTTCGCCTTGTTCGCCTACCTAATAAATCTTTTCGACTTGACGTTACCGCGCCGAAATTCCGCGTTTTTTGTCGCTAAATTTTCTATAGCGTGTTGGCAAATATCGGCAATGATTTTTTTTTTTAGTATTTTCGTATTTTTTTTTTCAATATGGGTATTTTTTATTTAAATTTAATATTTCAAAAATTTGAATTTTATAACCTTATATTAATTCAATACTCAGGTTTTTTCATTATTTCAGTTACGAAGTAAAGAAAAAATACATCCACAAATTGAGAAAAAATTGAACGTTTGCCCTAATTATGATTATAGTCTGTCCAAAATAGCATGTATGTTACGCAAAGCAAAACATAACAGACTAAACAAATGGTCTGAAACATAGATAACATAGTTATACATATAGGTTTTTTATGGACCAAAACTTGTATAATTCATTCGCGACTCACCTCAAGCGCTAGCGCTACGCATTTTGGTCGCTCTCCCCTTTTCCCCTCTTTCAAACTTACAAAGTTTCCCATTTTTATATTTAACAAGCCAAAGATAGGCTTATTAAGTCCTAATATCACTAATTCCGCAAATATTTAATAATTCAGTTATTTCATGTTATATAGGCACTTTAATTATTATGGAACATGAAATAACAATTATTCACAAGAAATGTAAAAAAAAAAACCACAAACCTCCAATCAATTTCATTTAACATTCATTAATGTACTTTCATAAGTTTTTATCAGTAACTAAAATGCAAATAAGAAAATTTACAATTTTTGTTCACCACCAAAGTGGTTTGACCTATAAGAGGTTACACCATTTAAGATCATGTGAAAACTTTCAACTTTATTTTTTCAAGTGATTGTTTACTGATGACGTCAATATGAGCAACTGTGAGTTGATAATATCAACAGCCAATAAGGCATCAGTCTTAATGAGTATTAATAAAATTTCGATTTCCCGTCTTACACCGCAAAAGTAATGAGTCCACATGTACATTTAGCTGCTCATATTGACGTCATTCAGAACCAAATATTTTTTATTTTCATTGGTTGTTGTTCTCAGACTCTTGTGGCTGGGAGAACCAATAGAAATTTATTAAAATTTCTTGGTGGCCAGCCGGAATGGTTTTAACCCGTTATAGGTCAAACCACTTTGGTTCACCACCAATTTTTCCGAAGCCATATACGACATACGTGCAATTGCAGCGATTTCGGTGATGGGCGAATGAACTATAAGAAAAAAATTGAACCAAAAGTTTCTCAAGAGTGCGCTCACCCTGGTCTGAAAAGCAAGAGTATACAGCCCTTTCTCCTTTGACTATAGTATACCCCTGGACCGCTCGAACTGTATAGAAAAATTCTGTCGATATCAAGTGAACACTCAGATCAAAATGCGTCTGCGCATGCGCGACTCAAAGATACCAACAGGTACAGCTGATATCAGTTGCAATTGTTATATTCGAACAGTGTTACCAACCAAAATTCCCAAAAATTCGTACAATGACCAAAGAAAAAAATCCGTACGCTAAAAAAACATCCGTACACCAGTACTACTACACAAGTTACATAAACAACACGCTACCGACCACCAGTGGCATATGGGTACAGGCTACTTTTTTGGCATTTTAGCTTAGCGTACGCGTACTATTTATGTGTAAAAATCGTAAATTGTAAAAAGAAGTCAACATTGATAGTGCCAAAGTCGTTTTTAAAATTTTTTTTCAAATTTCAGGATGAAAATTATTACGATTCATACAAGAAAACAAAAAATCCGTACATTTTGCCTATTTTTTCCTATTTTTGAAAAATCCGTACGAATACGGATTTTTTCGTACAATTGGCAACACTGTACTCGAAACTCAAAATAATTTTGATAACTTTGAACTCGCGCATGCGCATGCGCAGATGCATTTTGGTCTGAGAGCGTTCACTTGATATCGACAGAAATTTGTGTTATTCTAAACAATGAGTTCGAGCGGTCCAAGGGTATATAGTCAAAGCTTTTCTCCCAACTTCTCTTTTACAAATCAGATAAGCAATAATACTCGGTTATATTTTGTAGAAATAATTCGTATAAAAATGTCAAGAAAAGAAACTCGAAATTTTCAAAATAAAATCTTCTTGACATGTAGGTATAATAGTATTATTTTAATGAAAAGTAATTTTTTGAGGGCTCATGTGACAGCGGAAAGAATACTCTCTTCACTGAAAATGATGAAAAATTTCAGTCTTTTTTCGTAAGTTGCGCTTTACTATCCATACAATAAAAAAATCCGTTGACCAACGAAAATAAATGTACAAATCAGTTATAGATTAAAAATACTCTCAAGTTCGCAAAAAAATTCCCCTTTCCTCTCCACAAAAATTAACATATAAATAAAATAATAGTGATATCCGCATACTTGATAAGTGATGTGGAATAAGAAAATTAGGTTAAGGGTAAAAATCACTTTTCTGGGAAATTAGGTTTAAAGTTTATCTACGTTTTGTTTTAGGGGAATTTTTTTACATTTCTACATGTAACACTGAACGTATACTTCTTACCTTCATGAAACTTGGTAGAAAATAAGATATAAAATTTTATGTATTTTTTGCTTCTAAACAGGATTTTTTCTTGAACCTCATTTTCTGATTCCATTGTTACCTTACTTTCATTTGGTCGTTTCCAAAAAATTCGATTGCTAGAAAAAAGTGTTTTCTTCAAATTGCTTTTTTAAGGGTAATGCAAACCTCCTGGTCTAATAACATTCACAATCGTTTTTTAATGACCAAAAGTACCCAAAACCACCATTAACTCAAAAACGAATTTTCTCCTCTTAACCTCATTTTCTTATTCCACATCACAAGATTAAATTAATGCACTAAATGAGGTAGGAATGAGAATGAATATTGTATATTTATATTTCAAATTGATGATTCAATTAAAAAAAATTGCAAAAAAATTCCAATTAATACGTCATGAAAAATGTTATCATGATCATCTAAGGGCTAAAAGTGTAGAATTATTGGCAAAAATAGAATATAGAAATTAAGATAGTTGATACCGCATGGAGTAAAATGTCAAAACAAACAAATAATAATAAAAAGTAAATCCTTTTATTTTATATTATGCCCGAAGGCCAAATACATACGCAGTTATAGGGAATAAATAAATAATAGTTACGATAATAAATATGCAATAAATAAAATAAAATACTTAATAAACAAACAAGTGAAAGAAATCATGTATGCTCTATACACAAATAGCAGAATTAAAAGTAAAAAAAAAAAAAATGTAAGACCAGTAGAGATCTCTTATTTGATGTATGCAACAGTCATGGAAATGAAATATTCAAATAAAATAATTTTAAAAAATTAATAAAAATGGGAAATACATAAATTGAAAAAATTCAAAAAAATAAAAATAAATATTTAGTTTATCCTTTCGAAGAAGAGGAAAAATGTAAATCAAAAGAGCTTTTCACAGCCCTGAGATATTGCATAATTAACTTCTACTTATATCCAGCAGCTTGATGAAGATCATAAAGGTCCCAAATTACCTTCATACCGAAACTTTCAATTTTCCACCACGTTGCGGTTCTTTAGGTACAACTAACAACGAAAGTTCAGCACTGTAATAAGCCAACTCCGCGGTAAATTAATTCCCAACGAAAATAATCTATCACTGGGTTATTTACCGTGCTCTCCATACAAAACGCTAACTCCAACGGATAACAATCTTACTCGCGAAAAATTCCTCCTCTACGACGCTCCTCTCGTCCAACCATTAACCTCGCCATCACCAACACCGAACACGCGCGTTCGTCGTTGACGAGCTATTCTTACGCGAGGTTGCGAAAACTCTGCTACGCTTTTGATTCTGAGAAACAAGCGAAAGCAAAACAAACAAATGGTAATAATAATTACCGTTTTGGACCTTTCCTTTTTTTTCTCCACACGCAAAAGAATACCTTTTTAAAGCTCACCGGTTAACCTATAGACATATTTGTTATACGATTTTTCACGCCCATTGTACCTATAAAAGCACGCGAACTTTTATCAGCGGCTATAAAAGCAACGGTGCGCGTTGGTGGGGTGATTATACGCTCTTGTATTTTTATAACGTTTTATCGAAAAATTCGCGTAAAAAAAAATTTCTCGTTTCACTGTTAGAATTATTTCCATTTGAATGCGTTCGTTTGATTTATATCGTAGATGAATAAGCCACCGACAGATATATTATGTAAGATAGCGAGAAGGTGGTGGAAAAATTTGCGATGTTTATTCGAATAAAATCAAACATCAACGACGAAAATAAACCTTCTCACAAAAGACGATACAGCAGCGAGCACTTTCCACTTCTGAATTGGTCGATTTGCGCATCGATGGAAATTGCATCAACAGGCATCATCGAGATACCTGAAAATGGGTGAAAAGTTTTTTCTCACGATCTAATGATAGGTGGCGCCGAGCCAAATACCAACGAAAATTCTCTCACATATCAACGTTCATAGGCTCGTAGTTCCTTTTCCGCCCCTCTACGTCGTAACCAGAATTACGCTATGACGCAATAAATCGCTGCCGGGGCTAATAATACCATAGAGCCGAATTCGAGTCGCAGTTTCTGCGTCGTTAACGCCAAGTCGCGGAAATAAAGCATACGGGATAGGAGATTATAGCAACCCTTTTGGCGAACTTCAAAACGAAAGTAATAAAGAAAAAAAATTCTCTCGTAAATCGAATTCGAGTTAATGTGACGTCATCACGAAAACCACTTTCTATAGTACCTTTCGTATGAAATGTAAGCGTACAAATGACCTCAACATTTACGAGTATTTTTGAGTCTGGGCTTAAGCCAATTGCACACGTGCTGCATTCTGGTAACTGGGCGGACGTGACTAGACGCGTGAAAAATTGCATCTACTTAATTGGTGGTAGAGAGAGAAAACATTTCATGTTTAAAAGGTAAGCAGTCATGCGTTATTAGAGCTGAGTTTTCAACGGAGATTTATTCAGACTTTGTAGGTAATACCGTTAAGCTCTTTACAACCACGCTTAGGGTTAGGGAGAGCAAAAACTGCCACTAAGGAAAATAATTTCCGGGCCCCTCTTGCATGCAGATTTTTTTAATTCATCAAAAATTTGAAAATAAGCAATAGAATCGTAACGTGTATTCTGCCAACACTGAAAATTAGGTCTTATCGATAGTGATAGATTCAACACCAGAAATTTCACAAAAAAAGAATCTAGCTTTTAATGGAATCACAAAAAAAATCTTCTAGATTACTCAAAAAATAGTCAAGAATTTATTTCTAGCGGTTAAGAAAAAAAAAATATTCGCGAAGTTTCCAGGCGAAAAAATAATACATTGGAAGCTAGTGAAAATTTCACAATATTAAAATATTGGGCTCTATTACTGGCTGCGCTGGTACAGAAAATTTTTGAAAATTTCTTCCTAATAAATTGGTCAAATTACCAAGCCAAAAAATAATTCATGCAGAGTCGGCGAAAATTTCATAATATTGAAATATCGCAATCCGCAACTTTTCGACCCCCTTGTAGCAGTCTGAATTTTTATTCAATAAAGATGGCGATGGTCTAGAAAGATTCAGAAACTCAAATTGCACTTTTTAAATGCTGAAAAGGGTTTCTCATACCATTTTGATTAACTAAGAAACATGGAAAATAGCGTTTTTTTTCAAAAGGTGATGCACTTTGGGGACCTCTTGCTCCCCTCCCCTTTCATGTAGGAGACTCAAAAATTTTTTGGGAGGTTTCCCACTCAAAGTAAACCACCTCACCAAATTTGGTCAACATCCAAGACATGTTTTTTTTTTTCTTTTCGATCCACCCCTAATATACATATTTAAACTTCAATTAGTTTCAGAAACTCAAAGATCTGAAAACTCGTGATCTTCCCTTCTCAAAACCAGACAGGCTATAATAGTCATGATTTCTATTATAAACTCGGCTAAAAACGAAACGCAACTGCATTCGCAGTATCACGCCCACGAGCCAACGGGCAAATTTTTTTCATACCGCAATACCGCATCTATACAGCGGTAAAGAACAGCGTAAAATTTTCATAATTAGGAAAACTCGCGACATAACGCAGGCTTAACAACACGTTCGCCTTTCTTCGCACATGAATGTTATATCACAACGGTATTCGCGAATTACAGAAGGTCGTTGATCTCAGTCCACATGGTAAACATCAATTACATTTTTATTACATTTAATCCGTACTCTAATACAATTGTAACATTTTTATTGATCGCTCAAAATTTACGTGAGAAAGACGATTTTGCGAAACGCGCCAAATACAAGATAAATTAATACGTATTCTAGAAGAGCGATTCGTTTGTTAATTAAAATTAAATTAGTAGTCGCTCCGGTCTCCGACGTTTTGGCTCGTGTTCCGAATGATGATTGAATGATTATTTAATTTTTTTCCTTTTTTTTTTCTTTCTTGGCTTCTATGTTTAATCTCTTTCCTCGATTATTGTATTTATTGCTAGTTTCGTTTATTGCACCGATAATCGATTAGTATTGTAACCTTGGACGTGTCAGTGATAGAATGCAATTCATCAATTTTTTTAATGGATGGCAAAATCTATTAGGGGCTCGAATTGTTCGCTAGAACACTGAAAAAATTCTAGAGTTGAAGTAAAAAAAATATTGGAATTTTTGTAAAATATAATTTTTCATAAACTTCAAAATAATACTTTTAGAATTAACGCGCGAAGCTAACCTAGGCCAATATGAATTGGATTACCTCCTTTCATTATTACCCTGACCTATCTTTTAGCAATCGATTGATCGTAGAGAGGGTTATCAGTGAAATTATGGAACTATGATTTGAAATAAATTTAGTAAGGTAGGAATAATTTCTTTTTCTTCGGAAAAAAATAAATAATAATAATAAGTTAATCATATATTATCATTTTAATTAATTTCATAGTATTTAAATAAGTTCTGGTTATCAATAAAAAAATTATTACAAACCATAATAAAAAAAAAAATTTTAATTGAAATATAAAATAATTAATATTATTCTAGTATAATGATTGATTACTTTTTATTCCGTTCTTCTAAAAAATTATTATTTACGATAAATTCAAAAATTATCATGCAGTTGTATAAAAATGAATTTATCTATAAAAATTATGAGATTCTACATAATTACATAAAATTTAATAATTCTTGCATTCAACTACAATGAAACTGTATTTTGATTTTTCAAAATGCCTTTGAAAAAAGGAATTGATTTCTATGTTTTGTCCCCCTACCCCCCCTTTTAAAAATTAAAACACATAAGCGTAAGTTTAAGTTTAATTTGAGAATAATTGATGATGTTGGGTTCAAAAAAATTTCTAGTGACGTGAGAATTTAGAACTCGACAATTTTTAAAAATTGGTCAAGGTTTTAGTATTTTCGCGAATGGCTTAAAATTTAGATAATTTACGTGTTATAGTGGAATCCTAAAATTTTATAGATCGCTACGGAACTCTGAACAGTATACAATCTACTCAATTTTCAAAATACGGAAGAGGAGTTCAAAATATATACGGCGGTTCTGACAATTTTTTCACCTACTCTGTTCGTACCACAGCCTTCTCAACTGAAAAAAAGTTATCCATCTCACTAGTATAAATACATGTACATCTTTTCCTTCAATTATTTTCAAATTCAGAATGCAATTTTTTCTCATATTTTTTTAGAGGAAAATTCAGAAGATATTTTTTCTCGTGTAGTTTATCATACTTTACGTATATAATTTTTTATTGTCCCTTAAAATAAAAACTAAGGACGGAATTTCATTTGGAGTCCTTCAGAGTAACATTCTTTACCAAAAAAATTGATGAAATTTGCAGCTTTAGGAGAGTCAAAGAGCACAAAGCGTATTTATTAACATTGTTGAGATATGAAAATCACGGTGTTGGCCTTTTATTTTTATTTTTTCTGCTTCGTATGAATTGAAAATTTGAAATACATTATTATTTGGGAACATTGGTAGACCAAAAAAGCCAAAATTTTTCTTCGACATTACGAGGACATACGAATGGGCTAATTTTAATATTTTTTGGGAAAATTTTATTACTTCTCGAAAAAATTCCTTTTTCAACTTTGCAACATTGCTTATACGCTATATGCCTGTGTGTAATCGTTTTTTCATTTATTTAAATTTTTCTCAAATCTCATATAGCAAAAAATTGTTGAAATTAGGCCATTTCTCCCAATAATTAAAGAAAAAAATTATTAAAGTTTTCAAATTATTGTTTCACTATTAACATCATCTCAAAAAATAAGAGTATATAGTGAATTTGAAAATTTTCCATATTTTGTAAGCCCCTAATAAGTGTCTTTAACGACAGAAAATGCAATCTTTGTATTGAAAAACATGCAGTCAAGCAGTAGTAATACTTGTAATAAAAATAAAAAAAATTGGGTCAAAATTGTTAGCAACTTAGGAACTCCTGAAAAATTCTTCAATCTCGAAAAATTATATTTCGGCGACAATCTTTGAAACTATACAAAAATTCAGTGTTTAAAATAGTTTTTGTAAATTGGGCAAGCCCTGAAAAATTCCTAAATTTCAAAACATTTTGAAAAATTATCATTTTTAAATATCTTCTTCTATTTGGGAACTACTGGAAATTTTTTAATGGTAAAAAATGGATTTTCAGAACCGAAAAACTAAACAATATATCCATACATTTTCAACAAGAATACATGAAACACTCTACTTGTATACTTATAATGACTTCGTGATGCTGAATTCTTGATTTAGGACTCTGTAGCTTGTACCTTTAGCTCCTATTTAGAATTTTTAGATCTTGTTAAAAAGCATAGTTGTTTGTGACATTTAAAATTAAAATGGTATTTCGAAATACAGACATATTTAATGATATTTTTTCACAAAATGTGTTTTAAGTTCAACATCATTAAATCAATTAAAGCAAGAAATTCATAAAAACAAACATAACAAAAGTCTTCAAAGTCCTTTTCTCGTCAGCCCAAGAATTCGTAAGGGAAAAAATTGTTCATTAATAAAATATAGCTTACAAGAGCCATGTAGTTTGTTTTGAAATGGCAAATAATTCTTTCGAACTTAATGTGCCCTAATTCGAGTTCGGGTAACCTAATAAACTTAAATCTTGCATTCCATACTGAAACAGACTTTAAAATAATTCTTCGTTTCGTTCACGTTTTAATTCCTTGATTCATCATAAAATCATTTCCATCGTAAAAAAAAAAAATGTTTTTTATACTCACCGACGAAGGCAAAGCAAAGGAATTCGATGCTTTTCTAGTCGACAATTACAATATCGATTCGCCAGAGCACCGGAAAATAAAACACCAAATGGCACCATGTAAGTTAAATGTAACGAACTTGAAAATTCATCGATGGAAATTACGTTTCCCTACACCCAAAAATTAATGTTTACAAAAAAACAAGAAAATTTAAGACGAAGTTTTCATACGACGGAACAAAAGCCCAAATTCGATGTAATTCGTTGAGCTACTAAACACGAACTTTCGAAGAAGGTTGAGGACTAGCCGCCGAGTGTACGTCAGTGTTGCCTACGCGAATAATACGTACAAACTTTTCCGGACGCGCGTCGCTTTCACCAGACGAGGAAATCGTTTCGAGGGAGGGATTTGTTTACTTTTTTTTCGGTAACACGTTGAAACGTACGAAACACGTCGCCGTAACCCTTTCTCGTCATCGGTGTTGTATCGAAAGGTCGAGTATTTTTTGCCGAATATTATGCTCTATTATATACAGACGAAATTATTAGAATCAAAGTTTCCTCCGGGTGTGAGAGTTTTGGAAAATGAAAAGATAAGTCGAGATGCTTCTCGAACTGTCGAATTTGAATTATTCTTGTTCTAAAAATTGAGATTTAAAAGATCGAGGTGCGGTCTCCATGTTCAATAGTGTTTGGAGGGTTCTTCATATGTTCTTCAGATGAGACTTTTCCTCTAGTTTTCTGCATTCCATACAATGCTTGAAGCAGCATATTGGCACTGCAACTAATGGAATGGACTGGCCTAACCTCAGTAATGGATCAAAGGATTATGGCCTTGTTGACAAAATTGACAAAAGGAACCTTCTTGTTCTAAGCTTTTAATAAAAACGATAACTATTACAGCCTTTTTTTTTTTTTTTTTTTTTTTTTTTTTTTTTTTTTTTGCGGGAATTTCTTCTACCGCACACGACACTACTTGATTGGGAACCGCTTGTAGCATTACTTCCAACCAAGTAGGGGCACCTTGGCGACTGGCCTACATCTCCCCCGGGAGTTTCCCCCCGATGTGCTGGCTTGCACACCAGGAGCCCTCCTCATCGGAAGTTCAGCTGTCGCTTCGTCCTTTTCCCTGGTGTACCGTACTCCCCTCTGGTGGGTTTCCGTACCAGTATTTGCTCCTCGGCCATGTCTGCGCGATGCGCTCTTCTCGAGTGTACGGTGGTCTCCGGCCCTCACCCCGCGCCGCGACTCCCTCCTTTCGGAGGTTCCCCGCCGGATGCCGTTCAGCCTCTTACGGCCTACTAAGCCCGCAGGCGAGCCCGAGGTCGTACACTCTATGGGCCCTACTTCTGTCTGCGTCATTCCACCCTACTCCAAGCCGTGAAGCAAGGTAGGGGCGGTCCGCAATCAGTTCGGTGCCTCGGCCATGGGATCTGGTCGACGTGACCCCACCCATGCAGCTACTCGATCCACCACATGAGCATTGGGGCCATGACACCCACTCAGACAGTCGGCTAGAGTCGTTCACCCACTGCCCAAGTGCGCGCTACCCACATCACATTAATAACCTACCGCCTCATGTCGTAACGTGTGCGGCAGGGGTGATGCAGGCCGTCTCCCTCGTCCCTTAAACCCTCACTACTACCCGTCCCGATCTCCGGGGTTCGGATCCTTGGGTTTAGGTACCACTCGTGTGGCTAACCTCCTCCTCTTCTGCAGCGGCAGCAGCTCCTCTGCGACGCCCCTGCGCCTGGCGTTCCCGTTCGGCATCCTCCTTCCGCAGCATGACGTCATTGACAAACTCCTGAATTGCCTTCCATGACGTCAGCGACAACAGCATTGTTGGGACGAGTGTCTAACTATTACAGCCTACTTGATTTAGGGCTGAGTGGGATCTTCAAATCTGCGTTTCAGACCATTCTCAATCATCTGGCAAATGTCCAAATTTTTAATATATATATACATATACAGAATATATCGTATGTATATTCGTAAAATACCCTTTATTGATCATATTATTACCAACCAACTTTTGAATTCTACTATTGCTATATACTAGATGTACCCTTCTTGTAGCTGAAGGAATTACCTACATCGCGTTATATGCACATTATTTTGTTATGAATACCTTCTCAAGAACTGTTTGTAAGCAGAATTCACCTACTTTTAAAATTAAGTTGTAAATATTCTGTCACCAGGAAATGGGCTCTCATGAGACTTCGAGAGTTTATTTCCTTTGGGGCCTAGTTGGCTACTACCGTTTTGCCAAGTATTAGATTCGCTACTGCCTAACCTATAATTTAAAGGAGTAGGACTTTCCTTGTTTTTAAAATGCATCTTTAACTTGGGTGATATATTCGCGATAGGCAACTAATATGACTCCATTATATTTACATTTGCTCGAAAGCCTAATTTAAGGGAAATGTTTAAATATTGCACCTAAGGCGCTATAATTGCACCAACACATAATCAGCTGTTTTTCGCAGGGCACTGAAATGTTGAAAAAACTTATTACATCGATAAAGTTTTATCTTATTTTTGTTACTTTATATAATGAGTGGATTTTACTTCCTACTAAAATGAATAATGACTTACTGAAAGTACTTAAGGTAACTAGGTTAAATTTTGATAAACATTTATTGCCTTTCCCTTCACTTTACAGAACGTCTACGATAAAATGAAGCATAAATTAAGTTAGAATACAGCAGATAAAATAAATGATTGAAAATCTTTCTTTTACCCAAAATCGCCCACAAAGAACTTTTAATGGTTAAAGAGAGACTTATTTTTTGAACTTCATAATCTTGCCTTTAAATATGAAGTCTTTCGCCAAAGAAATCATTGAAAAAATTTCAAGATTTATTGCAAAATCTTTCTTTTTTTTTTTGATTTAATAGCTCGAGAACGAATCGTTCTTTAAATTTTGAAGCTCGCTTCAGAATGAATACATTTATGTATAATAATGAGTATGATGATTACAAATCTTTCTTCATTCCATCGTTTGAGACGAATGAATTATTCGTCGAAATTTGAAAGCTTGCCCTGAATATCAAATCGTTCGTGAATGAAATCATTAAAATATACAAATCCTCAAATAATTTCAAATCCAAATGATGTAGTTGCTGTAGTCACTAAATTC
The DNA here is from genome assembly GCA_009761765.1 of Phenacoccus solenopsis. Lineage (NCBI taxonomy): Eukaryota > Metazoa > Arthropoda > Insecta > Hemiptera > Pseudococcidae > Phenacoccus > Phenacoccus solenopsis. The sequence continues at coordinate 10,752,175 of CM019755.1, read as the reverse complement.
AGTTACATGTTTGATTACATGTTATATTGAATCGTTCGCGAACGACTAGATCCAAACTTTGATGGCTCATCTCAAAGAAAACTGAACGCTCAAAAACGAAATCACTCAATACAGTCACATGCTTAATTACAACTCGTTTTTTCTTTTTGTTGGGTCATTCGTTAACAACGAAATTTTAACCTCGAAAGCTCATCTCAAGATATCGATTCGTTCACGAACGAATATAATGAATGTAGTAACATATTTTATTGCAATTTTTTATCGATTCGTTCGTGAATGACTCAGTTCAAAATTCAAAAGTTCATTTCGGAAGATCGAATCGTTCGCGAACGAAATTATTAATATAGTGACATATTTGAACGAAATTATCTTTATAGAATTGTTCGCAAACTATTGAATGAAAAAATTCGAAGTACATCTCAATGTATTTAATCGTTCGCGAACGACTCAGTTCATAATTCAAAATTTCATCTCGAAATATGGAGTCGTTCGCGAACGAAATTATGAATATAGAGAATTAGAGACATATTTGAATGCAATTATCCTTGTAGAATTTTTCGCGAACTACTGTATGAAAACATTTAAAGTACTTGGCAATGTATTAAATCGTTCGCGAACGACTCATTTCAAAATTCAAAATTTCATCTCGAAATATGGAATCGTTCACTAACGAAATTATTAATATAGTGATATATTTGAATGCAATTATCCTTATAAAATTGTTCGTGAACTACTGATGAAAATATTAAAAGTACTTGACAATGTATTAAATCGTTCGTGAACGACTCACTTCAAAATTCAAAAGTTCATCTCGAGACTAATTGCAAATTGCAATTTTTTTTATTGAGATGTTTGAAAACTCATTTCAAGATATTGAATCCTTCGCGAACGAAGTCATTACACATACTTGTATGAATAATTGCAAATCATTTTTTATCGATTCGCTCAATAGGAACTTTGAAAACTTGTAGTAAGATATTACATTGTATGTGAATGAAATCATTGAATACAGTTGCGCGTTTAATTTGTAATTTTTTTTTTTTATGAATCTTTTACAAATAATTGTTTGAACTTGAAAATATCATATTAGGATATATACACTCCACCTTACCTCACATTGAATGAAGTTTCATTTTTCCAATTTTTAGTTGAATCAAGATCGATTCCGACTTTTTCCTTTCCTATTAAGTATCCTGTTTTTCACGAAGTAAGTTAGACTACATACCAAAAATTAGCAGTTTCTGAATGAGGGTTTTTGAATTAACCGCTTTGCCAATTTAAAAAAAAAAATTCATCAACTTCAGAAATGTCATTTACGGTTAATTTTGGATACTTGTTTCCCAATCTCGTACTATTTTTTAGTTTTACCCCACTCCTCGTCTCGCCACTTATCTGATTGTTATCGTAACAATCCAAAGTTCGTTGGTCCAGAAACGAGCGACTAGTGTCGTTGTAAATTTAATAGTTAACGGGTTAAAAGCTCTACGTCCTTTCATTGCGTTATGTCGAAAAATCATTCACGCGAAAATACGCGTACGGAGCGACGTTAGGCGAAATTAATCTCTCCCAAAGTGACGCGATGTCGGTTCAATTGTTCGAAACGTTCGGACCGTTGAAACCCCATCGCCATTTTTTTCACAATTCTAGAATGTCTCGCAGTTATCTAAAAAAAATCGTAAACAATTAACGTCGCTTTGAATACACGCATCGCGTTGCTGTCCAAATTTCTGTCCATTTTACCAAGTCTTGAAAGCATTTATTGAAAAATTACGCGAATCTTACATTTGCGTGTACTTATCCATTATACTTTTCGGTAAATCTAAGAAAAAATTTCTTGAGTATTATATCCTCTCCTTCTCTTCCGCACATCGGTTAAGCTTCACGTTGAAAAATTCAATTACTATCAATTGCTTATCGAAACATAATTTGCAATCAACTTTTTTGTAGATAACTGTAATACGTATTATGATATAGTAACTATTCAAAATAAGTATAAAAAAATTGGTTGAAAAGTAAAACATCATATATTGATCTAATGTACGTGCAGTGCATGGATATAATTAATTATTATGATGTTTTGTGATACTCGGTCCTAGCTTAGTGTATTTGAAAATTTTCCAATGACAAGATTTCTAATTCTTTGCTATGCACCAATTTTCAAATTTGAGTTTATACTAAGAACTGATGAGAGAGAGGGGTAGAGGAGAGAAACCAGAGATCTAAATTTTAGGTTTTAATAATTTCATTAGTTTTTTTCTTTAATTTTTTTTTTCAAATTTTAATGGGAATAACAAAAAGTTGAAATACGAAGCACAAAAATTGTTGTCTCGAGGCCAATTTCAGGTCTTCCCGGCTCTATTTATACTCACGCATTAAAATTTACCCAGAAAGGTGATACCAATAAGATTCCTCAGATATTGAGCAATTCTTTTTTTTTTTTATTATGAATAGTGTTTTCATACCATTTAGCAACATTTAGGACACCAGAGTGGTCAGATTATGAATAGACTGGTTTTCGATGAGCTCTAGTGTAGTGCTCTTAGCATGAAGAGAGGTAAGCATTGTGTGAAATATTAGAAAATCCGAAAATCGTCTTTAAAATAAAATAAAAAAAAAAATGATAACAATATAATTCTTAATGAAATCGAAAAATTTCCAAAAAAATTACCAAAAATTAGAATGATTTCTAAAATTAGAGAAAACATTAATTTTTTAAAAACCATTCAAATAAAATTTATCTCCTTGAAAATTTGGCTTCCATAGGCTGCAAACTATTTAATCTACGTATGTCTATGCATAAATCCAGGGTTGTCCAGGGACACTGGTTACAAATCGAATGAAAGACTGGTTCAGTTTTCTAGGCGCAGTTGTGCGACCTCATATCCTACCTTCCGTAAATATGAGTAAACATTACGGCACATTAGGTCTTTATTGTAACCACGAGTGATACCGAAAGCCTCCTACTGGTGCTGACAGATTTTGTCTTTTAAATAGTTTGTGGAAGTACGATTTGCTTCGTGTATAGCTCTTAGCCTCGGGTAGGCCCGCACCAAGAGCGGTAGCAATTGCTCTGTGAGATTAAATTTCACGGGTAGGGAATTTCCACTCTTTTTTTTTTTGTAAAAAAAAATATGTTTCATTTTGATCTTGACATTTGATTGCTACGAGTGCAAAAGGATTTTTTACTATACTATGTTTCTTCAAAAATGAAAAATTAACATTTTAAAGATGAAAATATTTTCTTAAATTCCAGTTCGAAGGTTGGGGGGGGGGAGTTCAAGCCACGTTATTTTAATGATGGCATGTCTGACTAGGCCTGTGGCAATAAAAGCCTTAATGCAGCTCTGGTCTTAGATATTATTAAAGAAGTACTGTCGAGTCTCAATTTATTGGTATTTTTTCTTATAAGATTTTATTCAATTTTCAAGTTCATTGCAGCGCACATGACACATATATGGGGTGACTACTTGAATCTGGCACGAAAAATATTGTAGAGTGAAATGGAATTGTGGAAATAAATATACATATAAAATGTTATTTGTGAAAAAAAAAAAATGTCAATAAAAATTGAATTGTAATTTACGTAGGTACCTGGTATCCAGTTTCCTCCGGTCCATAGTGTCTCACTGAAGCTCGACCAATTCAACATGCCGGACGATCATACAACATAGAATACCCGCACATATAACCGATTTAAAAATATTTTCAAATAATTTCAACTTTGAAAAATAGCTTTTCATTTACTACTCTATGGCGTTCTTGATTATGGTATCAGTTACATTTGCCATACTTTAAGATAAAAAAAAAAAAAAAAAAAAAAAAACGAAAACCATTAACTCACTCTACAATCTATTGTCGCAATAAATGTATGCACTATACGTAGATAAAGCACAAAATAATGTACAACACGAGACAACCACTTAGAACGTGTTCATACGCTACCGTGTGATAAAAAAAAGGATTAAATTCGCGACACGAGATGCACTATGATTTTGTCCTTGCTTACGAACGTATCAAATTTCCAACGTCACAATTTGCCCGCTCCACCGACACACAAATTTCGCTCGTTTATCCGCCTATTTAAACGCGGTATCACGGATTAAATTTTACTGGTACTGGCGACTCTTCGTCTTCATCGGTCTTCAGTCCATATAGGCAGGACGAGAATACGCGACGATAATATTTACATCCGTTTTAACGTTAAGTTCGACCTCACAGAATGGCCGCTTAAACGAAACATTATATACTTATTACGCAAAAATCACCGCATGTACGAATGCGGATGTAGAAAAAGGTTTTCGATGGCTTTAACGTGTAAAATGACACCGAAGACGGAGGTTAATTTTTCCATCGTATTCGTAATTATCGAGTTATTTTTAGGCGGAATCGAATGACCGGTGTAATTAACCTACGACTAGATAGTAGTAGTAATATGTCTGCCATAGAAGCAAGTGACTGCATGAATTCCAATTAAAATGATTTTCGGTGTGCTTGTTAACTTTATCCTCCTAAAAAATGTACCAATAATCTCTGAAAATGGAAGTGGAGCTTCCTGCTTTACGAGGGTAGAACCAACCTTTTTTTGGAGGTTCCTCCTCCCTGGTGGCAAACTTTCTTATAGATTTCCAGAGTTCTTATTTCCCCAAGATGGCTGTTCGAAAAAAAAGATCGTAGGATACCAACGATTGTAACGTTCAGCCTATGAAAACAACATTTAAAGAGGTAAATTTTATGAAAGTGGTTTTGAAAAAATTAATAATTGTTTTCTATTTTTGGAAATAGTTTTCATTTTTTGGGCATTTTTTTTTTTTTGCGAATTTTCTCATTTTCAAATATGTTGCAATCATGTAATTTAAATATTTTTTTATTGTCATAGACATTTTTCTAATTTTTGGAACGCTGCTTGCCTTCCTTAATATAGTAAAGACACTATACTATGGTGGATCGAAAACTAGTTTTTTTCATAAATTGAAGATTCTGGTGTCCTAAAAGTTACTAAACAACATGAAAACACTATTCGTGAGAAAATTTTGGAACAGCTCCACATTTAAATAGTCCAATCTGTTCTATCTTCTTTTGGAAAATCTCAGTGCATAGAAATGACAGATTTAAGGGAAAAGGCCCAGTCGGCAAGTGAGCTGGAACGAGCTTTTTTTAGTCGAGTTTTTAACTTGAAAGTGATAGCTATTACAGCATACCTGATTTGGGAAGGGATTATCGGGGGAGGGTGAAGTCTTCAAATCTTTGTGTTTCATGTAGTAAATGCCAAACTTTTTGGCATGTGTGTTATTGTATATATTTTTCCTCATGCGTAGGACCGGCGTTTATTCATAAAATTTGCTCAAAATTTGGTGAGGAACTCTTCTTGAAAACACGCAAAACTACTTTTTTTGTTTTTTCGATAAATTTCAAAATGGCCAATCACTCAAATCTTGAGGGGGGCTGGAGAGGGGGGAAATAGCTCAAACTTTTTGTTTTTCATCTCATATAAAAGAGTGAGTCACGGACACTAACATATCCCAAATTTAGCTTCCTAAGTGTATTTTGAAAGGAGTTGGAGCAAAAAACTGCTTTCTGAGAAAGTTTTGAGTCATGAAATTACTTGAATCTTCTATATTTCCTCACCAAATCGACCTAGAGAAGTCAGACTTTGTGTGTAGGTTTAGTTAGTGACTAAAACATGACCTCTTGAAATTGGGTTAAAATGGATCCAAAATGGAGGATTATAAATATTTGAGTAGAGCTGGAGGAGCCTCAAATTAATGAGAATGTAATTAATATGAACTCGTACGATTATTGGGGATAAAAAGTATACTGTATCTTAAATTCACTTTAACACATAATATTGAAGGGGAGAAGGAGGGAGTTGGAGCAAGAACGGAGTTTTAGAGGGAAAATTACTGCAGGAAATTTCATGAATCTTCCCTATCTCCTCACCAAATTGACCTATAAAGGCCGAACTTCATGTGTAGAGTTAGTAAGTGACCAGAATATTATGATTTCTTAAATGTGGGTCAAAATACGGATCGTAAAAATTTGAGGATGATTTGAGTATCCTAAAGTAGTTATATAATTTGAAAAATATATGTTCATACGATTATTGCATGGTAAGAAATACCATATTTGTTTTAAATTCAACTTCAAGTGGCTTTTGAAGGGATAGGTAGGGATTTTCAAATATTATTTTAGATGGGTTAGCAACGTTATATGCAAACCTGAACAAGCCCCAGTTAAAAACTCAGCTTCAGTAATGTGGCATGGGTGCTTTTGTTTGTTTTTTTTTTGCTCGTCGCATTAAAAAACATTGGAATCACAAAAAAGAAGTAACTAAGTACCAAAAAAATCGAATAGGTAATTAACAGCGTACATCGGTACCACGAAAAAAGGCCCTTTCAGCCTGGGGCCCGCAGCCTTGGCTGGGGCCCAGTTGGCAATTGCTCATTTTCCAACCGTTAAATCCGCCACTGGTACATAGGTAATTGATATGTTGATGGTCTTTAAAATATCAGTTTGCGAACTCACAACTCTATCATTAAAGAATCTTCAAAAATCTCTCAAGATTTTCATGTTCTATTAAATTACTACAGATTGAAGCGCCTATTTTAGTTAACAGAGTAAAACTTTGAGATTATCAGCATATCAGATTTCAAGTGTGCGTGAATTTGATAAAGCAGGGTTCAAAGAATTCACACATGGTCTCAAAAAGTTTCCTTTTTTGTGCTTTGTCTTACCAATGATGTAGCAAGAGATGTTCTGAAGTGAGGTACTAAAAAATTATCAAAAAAATAGGATCTCAAGTTTTGAATAAATTTCTGATAAAATAACTTTTTCTCAAGAAATTTAAGAAAAACATTTTTTGTAGGTAATTGTATTAAAAGTAGTTGTAGGAAACGGTATTTTTTCCGCGCACAACCTTTTGTTTCAGTTTGTATGGAGAGCAGGCTTGTAGCCAAAGAAGGCTACGGCGGTAGCCTCCTCATGGAAAAATTCGACCCCACTCACAGTAAAATTTTGTATTTAATGCCAAAGTATCAACCAACAAAAAAAAGAAGTTGAAGCCCCCCCGCCCGTCTAGGGTTGGGTTTGCCCTACCTGAAGTAACGGGCTAACTATAAGACCGATAGGTAGTGTATGGTGTGTGTAGGAGAAGACGTACATAAATTCAAATAGGTACATATAATAATCTTGTAGGTTTTAGCGTAACATAATCACGACGATGAATCGAATATTAATATTTATTTTTATTAAATTTTTTTTACAGGTCGAAATCCAATGAAGACTCACTCAAGTTTCCACGCAATGCAAACACTGAAAAGCAAAGGTAAGCGAGCCTGATGTTGCGCAATCTGACGACAACTTCACTCGATTTTATACTCGCAAACGATACCCCTCAAATATCAGAATATAGTCTAGCTAGCTGCTACTTATTTCGGTATTTTAGCCCTTCACCATAAACGTGATATAAGACTCGTACACGTAAATACAATTATATTTGAAACGGATAATTCGTTTCCGATAAATTGGAACAAACGAAGCTTAATTGAATTAAAGTACAGTATCCGGTACTAAGTTCAAATATATTCTCATAATATGATGAAAAAAATTCACGCCGCCGAGATGATTTGTCAACAAAATTCTATTAAGGCGACGGACGTAGTATGAGTATAGTAGTTGTTGATTAGATTCCATTTCAATTCCCACGCGTGAATAGGTATTGCGTGTTTAACGCGAAATTTTTTTAAATTACTCGTTAATTTCGTAAAACTACGCCTCGAGAAAACGGAAAGTGTAACGACTCGGAGTATTTTTGCTTGTTTACGACGAAAAAAAAAATAATAATGTTTATAAATTCGCAGCGTTCGAAGGCGTTGGTACACTTATCGTGTTTACAATGTGCGGTTAGTGACTCGTCTGCGATTTTTCCTCACAATTTTATCGCACGAGAAAAGCGAGATAAATATGGCAGGAACCTGTTGGTGATTTACGAGGTAAATTTTCCACTACGTGGGTGCCGAAGTGGACGTTGGTAATCTTCGAGGGTATTTTTTTAATTAAAATCATCGAATCTGCGGAGCGTTTTAATTTAAAAGTCGCCGAATTTATTAACGCGTAAGGTTTCGCCTCTCTCCCCTGCCACCACATTTGTAGTCATAAATCACCGACTGTAATTAACCGAAGGGTTGCGAGGTTGTGTTTACGAAGTCGTGAATTTGGAGAATTTTCCTTCCCATGTCGTATAACCATTTAAATCGGAATTCGTGTGCGATATTTGATGGTGAAATTTTTACCAATGATTTAGGAATTCAATCGGCACTAATTCGACGATTCAGCCTCATGTTGTATTTCTACGTACGTACACGTGATGGTCATTCATTGACCCGATTAACGTGTTGAATGGCGTTCGTAGTTCGACGAAATTGTATCGTCGAATTGATGTATTTTTTCTCCGTAACCGTAAACAACCGGTGACAAAAATTACGCCGTCGAATACCTCGATAAGTCGTTTTAAATTAAATGGAATTTCCGGTTTCCGTAAATACTGTATGAATTAAGTTACCGTGTTTCCTACTTTCCTCGTGCACATACAGTCCCTGCCGAACGCTGCTCCGGTCGTTCGAATCGTTCATTGATTTCTCTGTGTTGATAACCTACCCAAAGGTGACGTCATTCGAGATAGAAATTTTCAAATTTAGTCGCCTCGTATTTTATGCCAGTGCAGCCGTTACGAAATAATCGAAGGAATATTCTTCATTTTGAAAACTGCAATACGTTATGGCTGTATGTACTTCTAATAAATCGAGAAATGTATCAAGTCGTTGACTCCAGAGAATACGCGATTCGCGACGTTACGATAATTCGTTTTCGCGACCGCTTCTAAAACAATTCCCATTTCAATCTGATTAATATCTAACCCTTCGGTACGAGAGTTCGTTCTTCATGGTTTATTATAGTAGTTGTTACGAGTTCGACGAAAAAAAATTCTCGGTTGTTAACGATTATTATCTGAATTCCCGGATTATTTGCATAAACTACCAACTTAAAAGCCCACATGTTCGTTGACCTCTAAAAATTTCGTTGTTTTAAATTAAATAATATAATAGGGTTATAGAAATCAATATTGTTAATGTTTCGCCCTATCGAAGGCCATATTTTAAATGTTGATACATGTTGCCGTGTTCATGGTTTCGTTGAACGAGCTACGGGGGTTACAAGGGCATTAACATGGGTCATTTTTGATACCGATCTTAATTGAGAAAGTGAATTTTAATTTTATGTTTTGTTTTATATTTGGTTGTGATTGTAGTTTTAGCAATAATATTATGAATTCACTTATTACCTCTTTAATGTAATGAGAACATACAACCTTCATAATATTTAATCAATAAAAAAGGTAAGTACCTATACGATCTCTTATACTTTGTATCATTTGTTATCACACCTCCTGTTGAAAATGCTCAAGTGAATTTAAAGGAGTAGGTAAGTATAAACATTCTTTATTTTATTATTCTGAACGAATATCGTTTCGAAATTCAATAATGATTTTTTTTTTTATTAGAAAAAGTAGTGATAAGTTATTTTTCATTTAAAATAATGATTATGAAGATAATGGACAAATGGAAATTATAAATTCAATATATTATTAATTTTTGATTTAAAAACAAATAGGCATAATTATTATTCGTTTTAATATTATTAAAAAATATATCTAGAACTTTTTATATTAATATTTTTCAATTAATAAAATATTTTAATCTGATAAAATATTTAAGAAAACATTAAACTTTAAATAAAACAAAATTTTTGTTTTTATTTAAAATTTATAAATTGTAATAAACCTGCTTTGGATCTACATGAATGATACAAACATCAATGAATAAATTAAAATGATCATTTTGTCAATGAGTACTAATTAATTAATCGGTGTTGATAGGTTTCTAGGTTTTTTAATCGTATTTTAATGATTTCTCGATGTATAATGTACAAATACAAGTTTATTTAATCGCGATTCCTTACAAATGCTCATAATGGTCTTTTAATTTATTATAAATGTTTATAAATTAGGGAATAAGTCATTCATAGGTATTGCTTGAAAAACAGTACTTACGATTCAATTCAAATAAAGCCTTGGGCAGTGTGTAAACAAAATTTATAATGTATTGAAACATTTGGGGTTTATTGTAAACTCTCATTTTTTTTCAAGTGATTCTTCATGCATTCCTAGTTGCTTGTCCCTATTAGAGGCATTACGAAGTATCACATAATGTCAAATTAATTTTTATTTCCCGCTGAAAGTGTAATTTAGCTTCCTAGTCCAGGGGTGAAGGGATTAGGAAGAGTAGTGTGTTGAAGTTGATAACCTTTCGCTGGACTTTTTTTTAATCCAAGTTTTATTCTTTTTGATATTTTAGGAACATTTATCTAGAATTTTTCATTTTAAACTTTTTTCAAAAATAAAATATACAATTCTCTTTTTTCTGGTATACGTTTTTTTCGGTTTGAATGAGTGATATTAGCATCTGAGAATCGGCGAAAAAATTAGGAATTTTATTTTTTAAACTGATACAGATTTTTATTACAATGTTCATTTTATATGTATTTCTGGTTGCATTGTGCACATCTCAGGCATTATTGAAAAAATTCTTGAATAGATTTATTTGCTCATTTAAGGTTTTTGGGGTCATAGTGGAGGGCATTTTTGAAATTTATGTTCATTAAATTAAATTTGAGCGCCACTAAAAACCATGTTCGTAATTTGGAAAAAAAATGAATAAATAAATAGATAAATAAATAAATAAATAAGAATCAAAAAATTACCGAAATAATTCAAAAATCACCTTCATTTATATCCATTACATCTTGAGAAATCTTCGAGTAATGCATCATAAAACTCAAAATATTTTTCTAATAAATTTATTTTTTTTAATACATTAATAATGAGCGATGCGAATTTTCAAATTAATTACATTTATTTTGGATAATAAAAAAATATCAATTCAATTATCAAATCGTAACTGAACAACGAACCAATCAAATTTAACGTTTTTTCTAATTGTATCCTGATTGGCTCATTTCTATTTGGCGTTATATCGCCATATCGGTTCAGAATCGCTACCTAGCGGATAGCGTCGTTGAGTCGTTTCGTTTGTAATCAAAAAATTTGAAATTTTGAATAGCAAGATTTATTTTATGCGGATAATTTTTCGAGTTATAAATAAATTTAATAATAAAATTGAAGATTCAAAAATTATACGTCTTTCAATGCATAGAAATTGTCTTTATGCTTTCATATCAGCTATGAGCAATAGATTCCAAGGTGAGTGAATTACAACTTTGCGAAAGAGTTAAAAATGTTCAGAGAACATTTTCCGGAAAAAATATGCTTCGTTTTTCAGTAGTAATATCGCTTTTTCTAATGTAGATTCGAGGAAATGCTTAATTTTCAGTAATAATTGATTTCGTATCAAATAACATAATATGTGTTGCTTTATCCATGCAGTTAGATTCGGTTCGGAGCGAAATTACGACGATGAAGATTGAAGAAATGTTTCGCACAATCGGAGTGATAGACTTCATTTCATTAATACATAGTTCAAGATGGCTTGAAGGCAATAATAATTTTTGAATTTCCGTATATTACTTCCTGCGATGGATGCGAGATTAATCTGCGGTATTTTAATCACTTAATGGAACAAGATAACGTGAACTGATAATACGACGTATCATGTATATTTCATTCTATGAATTAACGATATTAGGTATGCGTTCGATTTAGCTCCACGATGTGGTGAACGTCTCGACATTTTTTTGGTGTGGATTAGTATGAAAACTTTGAAAATGTATTTGATGTTTTTAGGAGCTTTTTTCATTTCAACCAAATACTGCATTGAAGGATCACTTTTTGCCAATACACGATTTCGTTATGATAATGGAGCGGTTACGATCGAAATGAGTGATCTATCGGGTAACTGATATGTTATTTTAGAGTATAAATTTTCGTACGTTTGCATTTCATCCCAATTTCCGGCGAATTTTCAGATATAGATCCGTTGAAATTAGTGATTGAGATTGATCAGCCGTCATTGGAGTTCTATAAATTCGATAATTGTTCCGCGCAAGCAGATCACCTTTGTTTACTATTCCCTCAGGATCGAGTCGAGGTGATCAAAACTAGCGATAGATGTGTAAGCGTGAACGTTTCGGGCCCATCTGAACGAATTGCTTCTACCAAGATACATCTAGGAAACGTACACCTTTACGGTGGTGCCGAACACGCCGAGATAAAATGGCCAGTGGAAAAGCTGCATTACGAAGAACATCCTTATGTCACCACCACCTATTATTATCAGGCTATCGTAGAATCTTATTGGCTAACTTCGAACGGCTATTATATATACGTTGATGATAGTGTACCTCTATTCGTGAGCTTAGAATCGCATTCCCGAATACTTACGTTGGTGTCTCGTAAAGAATTACCGTACGTTAAAAAAAGCCTGATTAATTCGCTGAACTTCTTGGTTTGTAAATTCCAAAATCCGCGCGTCGCCCAGTTACACGCTGTCAACACGATACTAGGTAAACCTACAGATATACCGGACGTATACAGAGTTCGGTATCCTATATGGTCGACTTGGGTAAAATTCAAAGACCGCATCGACGAACGTCTGGCGCTTGTTTACGCCAAGGAGATCGCCAATCGCGGTTACAAAGGGCAGATCGAAATCGACGATAACTGGGAACGATGTTACGGCAGTCTGGAACCAGATACGGAAAAGTTCTCACACCTCAAGATGACTGTGAAGGGAATCAAGAGATTTGGTTTCAAGGTTACCATTTGGATTCATCCGTTTATAAATCGAGATTGCGAACCGACCTATTCGATGGCTAAAAGTTCCGGATATTTGGTGAAAAACTTCGAAAACGATACCTACGTGAAATGGTGGCGAGGTAAGGGTGGCGTAATCGATTTCACTAATCCCTTGGCTTCCAGATGGTTTAAGAAGAGACTAGAAACGCTCAGACACGTGTACGACATTGATTCGTTCAAATTCGACGGCGGTGAAAGTGATTACTCTCCTAAACCAGCCATGTATTATAAAATGGCCGAAGATCATCCGCATACAGTGGTCAAGTCGTACGTCAAGATGATCTCGTCGTTGGGATCCAATGTACATACGAGGGTGGCCAAAGGTACCCAGAAATATCCAATATTTGTTACCATGATGGACAGAGAGTCTTCTTGGGGTAATGCCTTGGGACTCTATTCCATGTTACCGCAAGTCTTCCAGATGAATTTATTAGGATACTCGTTCGTGCTGCCCGATATGATCGGTGGAAACGCGTACAACAAAGGTGGTAGCGAGGAACTATTTATACGATGGGTTCAAGTCAATACGTTTCTGCCTTCGATGCAGTTCTCTATTCTTCCATGGGAGTTTAGCGAAAATGTAAGTTGGCGAATGAATTTTGCCATAATTAGGTGTTAGTCTGCTTTTTCTCTTTTTCACTTCAGAAATTTGCAATATGAGTCCATATGGGAGTGGATTCTGTTTTTTCCCGGAAATTAAACAAGATGAAATTTTTAAAGTTACTGTAGTCTACTTTCTGTGACCGATCTTCGTTCATCGTAAGTTTTGTGAAAAGAGCACAAAAAAATAATGCATGAAAAATAAGGAGTCGGAACTTTCAAAAGGTCAAAATTTGGTCCTGTAAGTGCTTTCTGATGTTAGTGGGGGACATTAGTTTTTTCGATAAAAGATATCGTAAACATGAAAATTATGCTACGTCTCCAACCCTATCCTTGATCAATAAGGTTCCAGCTCTTCAAAAAGTCGACTTGGGAACTTATTCTTCATTAAAAAAAAATCAATTTTCACTTAATTTTATAGAGTCAGGATATCAGAAATGGTAATTATAACATTTTTTATCCGTTTTTGAATTGAAAAAGTTCGTTTTTTAGAAAGTTTTTGGCCCATAGAAACAGAGTACCAGTATGGAGTCCGGTAAAGCATATTTTCGCAGAATTGAATCCTATTCAAAGGGATTTGAATTCATTCTCAAACGTAATTTTTTCCATACCTTTTTGGACTCATTTTGTGAATTTTTCAAAGTACTTTTGTCCTTAACAATCAAATCATAACAGATTAATGCATTTCCATTCATTTCTTCTTAGTGTGCTGAAATAACTCGTAAATTCGTCGACCTACATTACAACTATTCCGATACAATTATTAAGCTAATGAAGAAAAACGTACAAACTGGAGCTCCAATCAATCCTCCAATCTGGTGGATAGCACCGCTCGACGAAGAAGCATTGAAATGCGATAATGGTACGTGGAAAAAGTTTCACTCATGAAAAGTCGTTGACATTTTTATCAATACGACCCTAAAAACAGCTCCGTAGGTCTTCAGTAAAATGATACAGAGTTTGGTTTTGAAAATTTTAGAATTCTTTTTTTTGTCTATTTTAATGACTACATCCGGTGGTATTTTATGTTAGATTTTATGCTGACACGTTTTCTCAATATTTTTTCAAAAGCGATACTTTTTTTTTTTATTACAGAATTGTTAAGACGACTTTTTCTTATAAATAACCAGTATTGAGTACAAATAAAACAAAAAATTTATATTTTCCATAAATTAATACTACTTATATTTTTTTCCAATTTATTTTTATTTCACAGAGTTCCTCCTCGGAGAGAATATACTAATAGCTCCGGTCCTCTTGGAGGGCGCCACTAGTCGAGATATCTATCTTCCTGCAGGATACTGGAAGGATGAAAATCATCCCGACGATGCCTACATCAAAGGCCCAGTATGGCTGTACAATTACGATGCGCCGATACACATATTACCATATTTCACCAAAGTGAACTCGTTCAACGTCGAAACCCTAGTATACCTGAAAGCGGATACCTATCAAAATAGCTGGATGGTTTTTATCGTTACCGTATCCATAATGATTTTCATATATATAGTTTTTCAAATTATAACCAGATGCTTGAGAGTACGCAAGAGAGTACTCACTTGGTATAGTAAACTGAAATGGACTAGTTGTCGATTACGAAAATGATTTAGAGTCACGCTGGATATAATCTCGTATATTAATACATGCTCAATTTTGGCTGTTCACTTATTTATAAGAATAAAGGAAGGGTAGAGTCGTCGTAGTGTATTATCAATCACCTGTGTCTTATACACGTGTGCTTTTTGCAAACTGTGATAATTTATTGGTAAATAATTTTTAGGTATTTTTCACTTCGATTCTCCAGCCACATTTTTTTATCTCTTAGGACTTAACTGGGTTTTTTTGGCGCTGAAGTCCACTAATGGAGATTCTAATGTATGCATTTCCTATCTCTCTATCCATACTCGCTTTTACAGGTAGAAGTTTCCAAGTGTACGAGCTTAGGTACTGAGAATTCCAACGAATTCGGAGATCGATCTTTTTACGACAATATTACGTCGTGATATTAATTTATTATTTGTTCTAATAATGAGTAATTTTTGTTAGAATAAATTTATTGTGCTTTTACGCAGGAATACTTATGTACTTGTTAGTAAATTATTTTCAATCGATTTAGTGTTTTTTATTCTCATTTTTCAGGCATAATAAATAGTTTGAGATTCATTGATTGAAAATACTTTCGCAGAGATTGAATATTACGTTGAAATTCGTTTATTATTTCAGAAGTGAAAATTTTCAAGAAGAATGATAATTGAGATTTGGGTCTACTCTGTGGCTGACTTTGGCTTCAATTTTATGAAAAGCCATTCCTATGCTATAAATTTGTTTTATGCGGGTGTTCTGTTGAAGATTCCGATAAACATTCGAACTCTGGAGGCTTGCAAGGATAGATACACTTTTCGAAGACATCGTTTCGTTGGATTCGGCTATCGTGTACCCTATAATAACAGCGTCTTGCTTTTTTTCGTCCGAAGTTTCGGGAATTAGCACCAAATCTGTTCGTTTATCGTTGATCGAGAATTCACGATTTAATATAAACTTCGATGTTACCGGAAATGTCACCAACGTCATGAAATCATTGTAAAACTTATCCAATATATCGTAATCTGTAGTATTACGAGGGAGCAAGAAACGTCGAAGATCTTCGTTGATTTCTCGTTCTACGCTTTCCATATCGTAATTGGTCAATTTCATGGCGAATTTACTTCCCCATCTCCAGTAACAAATTTCTTTCTCACCCAGTCCTCTTTCCAACCAGTTAGAAATCATTCGATTAAATGTGTAATTTCTTATCTCATTATTAGCCATGGAGAAATTATAGTATTCACCGGATACAGGAACAGCTTTGAACAATCCTAAAATTAGAGATCGAGTGTAAATCACGTCTTTCGATTCTTTTTCGTGGAAATTCAAACAATGAGGGATGTCAGGCGGTATTTTTATCGTAACGTTTGTATTCGAATACATCAAAGTGCTAACTTCAGCTTTAATTTCGTCCGGAATATATTCGTCAATTGAACCGAATACCTTTGTCCAGTAAGAACCGATGCGGTTGTAACCTAGACATTCGATTATTGTGAGCGGATTATATAAAATTCTGTCTCCGACTATGTAACCTCTGTAATGATGCTTCACATCTTTAGATTTCGCTTTTAAACTACTGTTCGATAATAATGCGTCGATCTCTTCGTCGGTAAATCCGTAATGCTCGGTGAAGATCGGATTCAGAAGCGAATCTTCTTTTATGAAGCTCAAATCTGTGTATTTGGATAATTCCTTCATAGGTGCGATAGAAGTACCGGTAATCAAGCCACGTACGTTTCTGGTATTTTTGAAAATACTTGTGTAAATATTACCCAAGTACGTACAGAATTTTCGATATGTTTCGTTTTTGGTCGGACCTTGATGAAACCAAGCATTATAAGCACTTTCCGAAACGTGATGGTACTCGTCGATGAATACATACACGGTGGTATTAAAATGTGCTCCTATGCAGTCCAATAACCACGTGAAGCCCTTGCCGGCATCCATAATACCGAGATCGCTGTTTATAAATGCTCTGAGATTTTTCTTATCACATCCTTGCTTTGTGGTGTATTTAGTTTCGAAATATTGGTGCAAGGATTTACATTCGTAGAAAAGTTTACGTACTCTCAAACCAAGTTCACGATTCAGAGCCACCTCATCCATACCATACCCTAGCAGAAAATTTAATTTAATCACATAATGTTTGCCTTGATGATTGTCTAGTATTTCCGGATATTTAGCGATTTTCAACGGCTGTAAGCTTCGGGAAGAATTCTCCGTGCATATGAATCCTCCTTCGAATAATATTTTGTTACTGTTGTCAGATATCAAGCTACCGTTGCTGTCCAGTTCCACTTGTAGAAACTTAATTAGCATATCCGTATTAAGAGTTTTACCCCACTTATGCGGGCGAGTCACCGCTATCACTTGGTCACTTTGCAAGAAATCTTTTATGAGTAGTGATTTGTCAACGAAGTTTTGGTAATTTAAGACGAGTCGTTCGTATCGCCAAACTCCATCCGATGGATATGCGCGTAAAGGAGACAGATCGCTCTATAAATAAATTTCATTTCAATACATATTGCGATTTCGATATTTAAATTGTAACATATTAGCACTCACCTCATTCAGGGAGTATGTCTGAGCAGTGATGAATATCAGGATATATAGTATTTTTAACATCTTTTTTACGTTCCCTTAGCCTTAGGCAGGCGAAGAAACGTTCATCGAGGCGTGTTACGTTTGTGAAGTGGTGTTTAACATTTGAAATAGGAAATAGATTGAATTTTATCTTCCATCTTTAATCGTAGAGTGATTAACGTATCAGCTATCGATTATTTGAATTAGGTATTTATCGAAATAAACCGTGAGATGAGTTCTGAAATAATACCATTTCGAAAAAATGTTCGTCTTTTTTCATACCTACTTACCCACCCATATTTTTTTTTTTTTTTGTCGAGTTAAAATAAACGCAATAATTACCTAAAGTCTATTTATCTCTTTTTTTTTGTTTTTTTGTAGGATGATACAAGTATTAAGTTAATGTCATGAAATTCATCTATTTTTTTTTTTTTTTTTTTTTGTTTTTGAATTATTCGAAACAATTTCTAATATTGACCTCTCCTGTGTTTCGTGCTTTGAATATACCCAATCTAAGTTCGAGAAAAGGTGTAAATTCGCAGAAAAATCGTGAAAATAATTAAATAGGAGGTAAATAAAGAATTTCAATAGAAATGGCGGAAAATATGCAACGCTGTGCATAAAATTTTGAAGTAGCAACATAAAATTATTCATTTACCACTAAGAAAAGGACCTTTTGTGTTTGCTCCGTTCAACTGGTGCCCTAATTTTAGTGCCAACTTTGACTAAAAAAGCAACTGCCCTAGCGTATTAGAAATAATAATTTCTGTTTAATCTAACGCTTCAAGAATCCAACAAACTTTTTTCGCATAATTTTTAAGCTAATGATGTAAATAGTGTCTACCTAATAACGTTTGGATGGTTAAAAAAAATTCAAATCATGCAACATACGCGTATTATCTTAATGCTAGGTACTTCAAAGTGAAGATAAATAAAATAATGTATTTAATTACACTTTTAAAAAAACATACGATTAACAAAAGGTTATTACCTATTGGACTAAATAGAAGTTCTGGAAATCATGGGAAATATTCAAATTATTAACATAATAAAATAATTCAAAGTGATTTCTAATTTGTTGACTTTAAAAAAAAATGCTGTTTTTTTTTTTTTGTAGGCATATACTAGTTCACTTTTATGAATACGCAGTTCATCTTTAGCGGGGAAGGGCACAACATTCAAATACTACAACGAAATATACCATAATATTATGTCCACATACCTAGCCTTCCTATGAATTTTGCAGTCCCTTTCATTGAAAAACTCATTATTATCCTTTAAAAAAGAAAGAAAAAAATAACTTATGAAAAGTATTTATGGAATTAATTCCATTTAGTGTATTTTTTGTTTTTTATGACGTCTGAAAAATTACATCAGATCATTGGTATGGTATCACGAATGTACCTATACTATAGCTTATTATTAGTACATAAGAAAAAGCTCGGGGTATTTCATCCTATCCTCTGCCTACCTCCGTATTTACATCACTGGCCTAAATGCAAAACGAAAAGCACGTGTTATTAAATTCAAAAAAATAACGTTGGTAGATGTTTAGGTTTCGAACTATTAATGAAAAAATAATGGGAGCCGGGATCAACATCCAAAATATGAAGAAATCATAACTTATAGAAAAATCATAACATGAAAAAACAAGTTTCAAAAATGTACTTGTCATTTTCTTGTAAAATTTTTTAAACATTATTGCTTCTCCTTAGCTTGTGATCTACCGTGCGACCAACTGATCTTTGCACCCTTCAGCGCCGAATTCGCATATTGAAAAAAAAAATTCAAATAATTCAATTCCTTTCGTTTTTTATTGGATTAAGAAATAAAAACACAATTATTTCGTTTTCAATCATTCCAAATGATATTTATCAAAATAATGTACTTTATTCAAGTTTCGATTAATTAGTTAATTACTCCAATTCGCTTTACAATACTGATCCTTGATAAAATTGATTGAAATTGATTGATAATGAAAAAATAAAATGTTAAAAAAATGTATTATCCATATTATGATAATTTTTATCATTTACTATTGCATAAAAAACCAAAAGAAATGAAAAAATTTATATTCTGTTCAGAATAAGTAAAGAATTTCACGCTGAGGGGTGGGAACATTAGTTGGTCGTACGATATGATTGTAATCTGCGACTAAGTTGCGCCTAAATCCGATGCTGAAGCCGCTGAATGTATTATGTGCTATAGATGTAGATGAATATTTTTCATATTTTGACTTTTTGACATCGAGAGAAACATCAAAAATAAGAAAATGTTTCCCCTTCCAAATATGTATTAAACACCGTGCGCTTGTAGTGTTACTTAAATTATTTAATTTCGAAAGTAAAAATTTCATATTAAATAACTATTCATAAACTGGAGAAAACTAGTTCAGCAAAATTAACATTCGTCGATTTGCCACACCTGAGTTCGTGAATTTTCCGGGTGAGTTTTGTATTCAAAGGTTGTCATTGTCATTCAAGGTCACTTGTTGCTGGAGATGTCGACGAAGCACGTTGTTTCTAAATGTTCTATTGTGCGTAGGCTTTCTTTGTGATATACTCGTATTTTCGCGGTAATCTAGTTCGTTCTTACATTTTATTTCGTAAATAACGTTTGTTAGCATTCGAATATTTAACGTTTTATTTATTATTTATCGTGTGACGAGTTTATTGGCAAATCTTTCATAGATGAAGGATATTCTTTAAAAGATACCTCGTGTCAAACAAAATGGACGACTTCGCTTACTAAATGCTATGCGTCCCTGTGTCGGTAATACCTACAATACCATAATATTATACGTTATAAAAAGTAAAATCTGTTCGTTATTATAAAACAACGTTGGATAAATCACATGCTCACGCGTTGTTAAAATTGTATTTAGGAATTCCTTCGAAAGTACTGTAAGTATAATTATTATCGCAATGCATGTACAATCTTATGCTTACTTATGTGTTTCAAGAGAATCATAGGCCTATGATGTTTAAATTGTATGAAGCGCGGCGCCTATATTGATTGCATTGTGTATTGAAAATAATTTTTAGAAAGTTTATCGGTGAAAATTCAAATATGAATATCTCGCATCACAGATTCATTAGTATTTTGATCAGTTTAGAACAAATGTAATGTTTCATTCGGCAATTAAAATCACCGGAAGTTCATGTGCATCCACTGTTGTCAATGTCAGCATTATTTTCGGGAAAGATTAGTATGTCTGAAAATAATTTTTAAGCTCCCCTGGCTACAGCCTTTATTTTGGAAATGTTTTTTTTTTATTGATTAATCAATTTGATCAAAAAGTAATAACAGAAGAAAGTAAAAAAAATGTTGCTTTTTTCCTCTTTCAAGTTTATTAGACTATTTTCCCCATAAAATGGACCGAACAGCCTGTAATAATTGCTGTATTTTCAAAATTAAAGCTCAACTTATAAAAAAGAAGAGGGATTCCAGGCAATGGTATTATCAGAATTTTTTAGGGGGCGAACGAAGACTAAAGAAATACGTTACTTTTTAATTATTTGTAATTACTCTGATTGAACATATTTTCTCAGTTCTAAAAGAATGTTTTACATACGTGGGTACGCCTATAGGAAAGTTAATGTAGAGGCCAAATTTTTTTTAGAGGTAGGTGGAAGTAGTGGCGCAAGTTTTGGGGGGAGGGACTAAAAGAAAAGGGGGCTTGAACTTCAGTTGATAACCAATTATTTTCATGAAGTTTATAAATTTTTTGAAAAAAATTACGAAATTAATTTTATCTAAAATAACTAAGTAGGTGAGTAAGTAGGTATATAATATTCATACGTTTGGCTTACTCATAATTTGTAGTTTTTATTTATTTTTTATTTTTCTATAAATTGAAACATGAAATGAAAAACATCAAAGCAATGTAAAATTAAAAATTAAAAAATACAGGATGCATATTGAAATATTATAGAATAAAATCTAGTTTTCAGGATTCCTCGCTTAAATGTTCGCGAAATCGTTGGCAGTTATTCCGATTTGGCGATGTACTTTTTGAAGTACCAATTCAGTCAAACGATTTTGGCTCATCATATTTCCTAGACATGTTTCAAGTCGTCTCGAGCGTTACAGAAATTCAAATTTACAACGGCATCCAAGACAGAACGACAGTTTTTTCGGGGCAATTTAAACATATACGTTTAAAAATTGATTTTTGAAAATTCGAAGAATATTCGGGGCTATAGACCGCTAGACCCGCCCTTGATTGCGCTACTGGGTGGAAGGCATGGCCTACTCTAGTATCCGTTTGATTACGCGATTGATTCCTGGTAATAGAAGTAAGGATGTTATAGAATTATATCCATTTGAAGGTCATTAAATTTTTCGCTAACCTATTCTCGTGAAAGTGAGATTTGAAACGCCTACCTTGTCGTATTCGAGTTTTAAGATTTATTTTCGATTATCCTCTCGGATGGATGATAATACGGATTGTCTTCGACTACAAATTGAATTTCGGCGTCTTCTCTACAAAATGCTATTCCAACGCAATAGATTTTCTTCACAAAAGTTTTCGATTTCATGTCCCGATGATAAGATGAGTCGTAAACTCGACGTAGAGTGTCGGTACTGAGTGATGCTAAAGACGTACCGTTTCGATCTCTCGTATATCCAATAATAATGGCGTTCTGCTTTTCATCGTTCGAAGTCGATGGAGTTAACGTAAACAATGTTAGGTCATCTTCGTTCGTATGTTCGCGGTTCACCGTGAAATACTCTGACACAGGGAATAGCAATAGAGTCATTAAATTTTCGTAGAACTTTTCAATTACTTCATTTACAGTGCTATTATGAATAGGACTTGGCCATACGAGTACATCAGTCAGGTCAGTTTCTAATTCTTCCATCTTATAATTACCTAAAGTTTTAGAAAATTCTGTTTTTGTCCAAAACCAATCTTTCCAAATACTCGTATCGATATCCAAACGCTTTTCTAACCATCGGCTGATTATTTGATAAAACAGGAACTCTCTTATTTCGTGATTCGGTATGGATATATTGTAATGATTTTTTGATAAGCGTACCGACGTAAAATATCCTTGGATAAGTAAGGAAGTGAGCATTTCTTCTCTGCGTTGTTTTTCGCGAATGAAGTGGGTAATTTTTTTCGGTATACGAGACGTAATGTGTGTATTTGCGTACATGAGCGTGCATATGTCATCTTTTATTTTATCTGGTATGAGATTTTCGATAGAATCGATATCTATTACCGTTCCTATCCAGTAGGAATCGATTTCTCCTTCATTTAAACATTGAGTAATGGAGAGCGGAGTATACATAATTTTACCATCAATTAAGTAGCCCTTATACCAGTGCTTGACATCCCTTGATTTCATGGCAAGAGAACTCTTCGATAGTAATGTCTCGACTTCTTCTTCGGTAAAACCATAATGTTCGGCAAATACTGGTTCCCATACGGTGTCTTCTTTGATGCCACCCAAATCGAAGTCCTGCGATAATTCTCTATATGGTATGATGGAAATTCCAGTGAGCATACCTCGAATAGTTTTAACATCTTTGAAAATATCACTATAAATGTTTCCCATAAGGGTACAAATTTGTTTGAAATATTCGTCTCGTATGCTATCGAGGGCGTGTTCGTCAGACGAATCATTATTCATTTCGTCTCGGCGTAGCAATCGATCGTACTTGTCGATGAACACATACACCGGAGATTTAAAATGAGCAGCTAATGCGTCGATTAATAATCTAAGTCCTTCTTCTGGATTTGCCTTTTCATCTCCTACATCTATGTATTTTTTCAGTTTACCAACGTCGCATCCGTTCACAATGGTGCTATTAGTAGTGAAGTATTTTTGTAAAAATGGAAAATCTTGGTAGATTATCCGTTTTATTTTTTTATTAAGTATTCGTCTCGTCGAAACGTAATCCGGTCGAAATTTTTTTACAATGCTGAATTCCATGACCGGATATTTACCTTGGTGTCGTTCAATTACTTCTGGGTATTGTTGAGCGATTTTCAGCGGTTTTAAACATCTGGTTTTGTTGTTTTTAGTAAGAAAACATCCTCCTGTGAATAACATCCTGTTCGTATTTTTCAACCTTGGATCACCATCTTTGTTGAATTTAACTTGTAAAAATGTCTTCAGCATGTTCAAGTTCAAAGTTTTACCCCAGTTTTTGGGACGAGTCACTACGACTGTTTGTTCGCTTTCCAAGTAATCTTTTATGAGGAGTGATTTATCGACGAATTTCCTATGATTTAATACTAAATCAGTGAAGTCGGTTACATCGTTAGATGGATATTTCTTCATTTTATCGCGGAGATTGGACTGAAACATCTAGAATGTGGAATTTAAATTTACTATCTAGGTAAACGAAATCGATATAACATTTGTAATTGAATACTCACACGTGCGAATGAATAAGATTCGAATGCAAATAGACAGACACAAATTACTATTGGAATTATCGTCATGTTGGGCCTTGTAAGATCAGCTTGCAATGAACGTGTTATAATCAACTCTATCTATTTCTTTATGCCGATAAATTTATTTTTGAAGGAGGTCGTTGGTTATCGCATTAGTACTTAGTAGGAAAAGAGATTTTTTCGTGCTTCATTTTCAAAATGTTGTAGTTAGAATTAATAAGTGGTAATTAAGGGAAACGTACGGGAATATAAAGGAATAAAGCTCCCTTGCATTCTGAATTATGCTGTTTTTTACTTAATTTTATAATTAATGTCGCAATCAGAACTCGAAAAAATGGCGATTTAATTGATAAAATTGAAAGTATGCTTTTATCAATTTGTAGGTGTAAATACTACATTGTCACATCCTGCTTTTATCTTTTACTTAAATGCTACAGCGATGTAACTACTAAAAAGACGTACACCCTGGGTATTGTATTTATATTCTTCTCCCCAAATATTTGTATACTTGAATGAAATAGAATACTTTTGTAGCATAACATTAACAGTTATTGAAAATAGGAAGCAAAAATAGGTGTTACCTACCTAGCTTTTTGTATTTTATTCATTTTTTTTTTAAAGAACAAAACTTTGTCAGAGTATAACACACACACTCTCTCTCTCTCTCTCTCTCTCTCTTCTCTCTCTCTCTCTCTCTGTCTCTCTCTCTCTCTTTTCTTTTCACATATTCAATTCATTTTACTTGTATATCTCTATTCATACCGTGTGTCCTATCGAATACTTAACATCAAAAAGCTACCAGAAA